>VZRU01014321.1:78789-98619 GCA_013398155.1 Pedionomus torquatus
CCGGTCACACACACGCCATCCTGACCTGGGGTGGGGGGGAAAGACCCCCACCCGTGCCTCTTCCCCCATCCGTATTTTTCCTTGCTCTGGATTTTCTTTTAACGTGCAGGTGTTTCCCCAGGGCAGGGGAAGGGGGGGCAGGTGGATATGATGGGGGAGATATGACACGCAGAAAGCAATATGGCAAAAATAAATATTTTCGGAGTGTAAATTTAACCTGTTTTTCCTCCTTAAAATTTCGTTAGCTTACAGTATTTCGTCAGTATAGCTCATATATATATTATAGCTATCAAGGCAAAGGTGGATCAAGGGAGGCAAGCTTTCGGGGGGGCTGCAGTGCTATGTTTCTAATTTTTGCCCCCAATAAACTATCTGGGCCACTTTGCACTGAAAACTTCTCCCAGAAGTCTCTCAGGTGTAAAGGGCTCGGCAATGACCGCTCCCCCCACCCCAAACCTGCACGTGTGACCAAAACATCCTCTGCCCCACCCCAGCACCGTGGGGCTGGGACCTCCGCCTGCTGCCCCCCAACCATGTCTCTCCCTCACTGCATGAGGGGCCCTTTGCCCTTTTCACACCCCAGCTGGCTCTCCTCACCTCCCAAAGCAAAGGGAAAAGTCAACAGCACCGAAGCCACTGCAAAACTACGGTGCATTTGGGGGACAAGAGCCTCCAAACAGCCAGTTTTGGGGGTACACCACATGCAGAGCAAGGTGGCTCTCGGAGGACCTGTTACCTCCCCACTGAGCCAAAGTTTCCCAGCGACTGCAGGTCCTTTCTTTTATATATTTTTTCTTCCTTTTCTTTTTTTTTTTTTTTTTTTTTTTTTAACGTGGCCTCCAAAATAAAATGAGAAAAAAGCGCCTGAGTTACTTGTAGTCATTCGCCTTTCGTGCAACTTGAACGTCCATGCAATTTAAAAACCGCTTGCGCATCTCTGAAGAGAGAGATAGGGGTAGCCACGGGTCTACTGCTTTGCACAGGGAATCCACCTGTGCCAGCATCCGCTATTATTATAGTTATTATTATTATTACAATGTTTTTCTTTCCTTTCTTGTTTGTTTTTGTTTTCTTTTGTTTTAAGAGAACGTGTGACAGGCTGCAGGAGAAAACTGCCAAAGAGGGCTATGATGGGAGGGAAAAGGGGAAGATGGGACAGGAGGTGACTTTCTGCATCCTCCAGGGAGGTTGCCAGGGAGCCTCTGCCTTCCCCAGGCATGGGATGACAGAAGCCCCCACTGTGATGACTGTGATGCCACCTCCCCACGGGCTGGGTGGCACAAGCAACCCTGGAGAGGTGGGGAAATGCTGTCATCCCCCCTCTCTGGATGGACTCACAGTGGCTCACCTGTGACCAGCGCTGGACTCTGGGTCAGCAATGGATGTCAGCCCACAGCCAAGCTCCCTGGGGGCAGGAGGGCTCAGGACCAAGCCCCCCATACCCCCAGCAAGTCACCAGGCATCTGGCAGGTTTCAGGAGGAGCATGGGGGCCAGTGGATTCCACTGGCAGGGATTCCACTGCAGTCAGTCAAGGGAAGGTTTCCGAGGGCATCTCCTCCAGTGTCCCACAGACCCAGCCCACGTCGCTATCTCCTACAGGTCATTTCAAACACTCAGCTGATGTGAAAAATAGATGTGTGGAGCTGCTGATGGAGCTGCTGGGACAGAGATTCTTCCATGTGTTTTGCCAGTTGTGACATTTTTCCGGATGGAGAACACCATTCATGGTCCCGCGTTTGGTCCCGAGTGGATGTAACCACTTGAGACTGTGATGCCAAAAGCTGGGAACACGCCTCTCACTGCCGCCTTCACTTTGGTCACCTTCCCTGCAACGGAACATGCATCCTGTCTGGCATGACTTTGTGGCTCTCTTATGTAGGTGCATGGTTTTGGTTCCTCTATGTGTGTGTTTGGCTTGTGTTGAGTTCTTAGGGGTTTCGTTGTGGTTTTTTTTTTCTGTTGTTTGCTGTTTTCCTCTAAAATTCCAACCCTTTCCCACCCCCAATTCACTTCCCTCTCCCACAATGCACTTCCTCACACTCCTTCTCGGATCAGTTCCAAGTCCTTCTCCAAAATTCAAGAATCACCCGCAAGCGCCGGTTCATCTTTTCTGGCCGGAGCCAAGCATGACCCTGGAGACAAAGTTGACAATGGCTGCAGCTGGTTGGTCTGGGTCCAGCTCGGCAAAGAGATGGCAGACGTTGTCTGTGGTGCTCCCTTGCTTCCTGGCCACAAAGCCAAAGAGCCTGGGTGGGGAGAAGGTGAGAGGCTTAGTGAGGTTTGTCAGCATTGCTCATCCAAGGAACACCACCACCCTCTTTCAGTATGCTCTTGTCTACCTCTCCCTCTTTAACATCCACCTTGCATGATACAGAGGGAGACATCACAACCAGCATGCATGAAAAACTGTTTATTATTCCCTTTGCTACAGTTTCTTTCACGGCCAGCACTGCATTTCCAACATCTCTAGGCCAAACCCGTCTTGCTCTGACCATCCCTGCCACCCTTCCCTAGATTGTCCCTAGGAGGGACTTTCCAGATGATCACAGCACTGCCTCAGTTCGGGTGATGACCCTTAAAACTACAGAGGTGTGATGGGCTGGCCATTGGGGTAGACCCCCTATGAGAGATCCTTTAACACTGGGAAGGCCAACTGGGGACACATGGGTGAGACCATGGGGTTATTTCTGTCTGTCTCTTCTCTGATAAATAAAATGTCCCCCATCTATTTTTCTTTTTCTTTTTTTTCTTTGTTTTTTTTTTTAATTAGAACATGCAAACTGAAGTTATAAATACGGGGGAACAGAATGTGAGACGGGCCTAGGCCATGGTGTTTCTAATTGGAGAGGGTAAATGTCCCAGCAGCTGGACATCCTAATAAAAACCCATTTGCTAACACAATGGCTAAAATTAGTGGGAATTGGCCCCTGGAAATGGGCTCAGCTGGCAGCTCTGTGGCAGGGAGGACAGGAGGAAAGGGAAGGGCTAGCTGGTGGCTCATATGCCACCAATATACCCCCTGGCTCTGCTTTGTGAGCTGGCTCTTGTTGACTCCACTGGCAGGGTTTCCAGTAAGGCCAGTTCAGCAAGGGCCATGCCTGCTCTAACCAGGAATTTGTGGGTGAAAGATGTTTCCTGAGTCCCCAGAACCATGGTCTCATGCCTGCATGAAATGTTCCTGCAGCAAGGAGCTGATCCCATCGCTTGCTGCCCTGTGTGGGGCATCTCCCAGCCAATGCTCAAACACAAGCAGGAGCCACCTCAACAACAGCTGGGAGGAATCAAGCACAGAAACTTCTACTTACTTGGCTGGGCCACTGCCATCAGTTTTAGTCCACCTGCAAGGAGAAGAGGAGGTGTGAGGGTTGATGCACCCCACAGACAGACAGGGCCATAATGGGGGTGACCACACCATTGCTGGAGGGCCAGCCTGGCTTTGCATAGACTTGACTATATAGAAAAAAAAAAAGCCTGATGTGCCTCTTCTCCAGCATGAAGCTGCTTGGAGACACCATGAAGTCACCAGGAGAAGCTGGCATTGCCCCACAGTGTCGAAGGGCACCCTCCATCCTTGCTCTCCACAGGAGCAAGGAAGACAGAGCAAACAAAGACCCTGCTCCAAGCAGCCCAGAAGCCTGGAGGAGGGAAAGGGGCAGGGGACATGTTGTCTCCCCATGTCAGGGCACTCACTTTCGTTCCTGGGGGTCCAGGTCACAGAAGGTGATGGTGTTGAGGGGGTAGTGTCGTCGGAAAAACAATCTGAAACACAAGGCAAGAAGTGTCAGAGCCAGGGAACCCCCACCTATGCCCCACCACAGCCCAGTCCCACTGGCAAGGGGCACACTCCCATAGGTCTCCCCTAGGATGCTCTTGGAGTCAAGGACAAAACCCCATCCTGCCCATCACCAGACTCATGCCAGCTCAGGGACATCCTTGATCAACACACTCCCTGTATGACTGTCCTGTTGGCTTTGGGGACCCAGGGACATGGCCACAAGGGGTCTTACTTCCTCTGGTTGTCCGTTAAGGTGATGCCTTGTGCGGAGACTTTGAAGTGGACGATGGTAGCGGTGGGTGTGGGGTCAGCCACCAGCGTCTCAGCAACAGCCTTCGCGATAGCCTGGGGGCCTGTCAGTGATTCCATCTCCACCGAGTTGATGAAGAGGACATTGCAAGCTGGAAGGAGAGACAGCAGGCATGGGGTCAGCCACTGCTCTGGATCACGTTGACCCTGCGTCAACCCTCTCTACTCACCCGCACCCTGTTTGAGGAGGTCAGTGGCTGAGTTGCTGGTCGACGCAGCATCTTTCTTTTCTTCCATGGGATCTAGAAGAGACAGGGTGTTATTGCTGCTCCCTACTTGGAAACCTAACCCATCCCCACAGGCTGTGGGGGCAGATGAGCTATCCCCTTTCCAACTGCTGAGCTTTAGATCCCAGAGTAGACATGGCACTGGGGATAAGGGTAAAGCCCAGTCTGTCTCTGAGCACAGGGATGAGGGGATTAGCAAGGAGACACAGCACCCAGGATGGAGAAGAGAGGATTATATCCCCAGGGCTGGCCCCACTGGAGAGATACAGACCTGAGCAAGGGAACCCATACCCCATCCCAAGGAGCAGAGGGACAAGGCTGCCCCACCGCTCCCTTCTGGCTTTAGCTCTTACCTCGGTCAGGAATGACCAGCTTGCAGGGGAGGGCCAAGGGCATGATGGAGTGCTGGTACACCAGCGCCGAAAGGCAGCCTGGGAAGAGGGGGAAAACAGTCAGCACAGGACTGGGGACATGGGTTTCCCTGGTGTTAGGTCGTTGCTGTTTTGTGTGGACGGGAACAGGCTTTGTGGTGTAGTATTCCACTGTGGTCTTAAGGCTTCATGTGGCATTTCCTTTGCTGAAAACACAGTGCCCTCAGAGGGCTCAGGGAGGGGGCCAGAAAGGCCAGGACCACCTTAGGCAGAATGAATCGGGCAGATGTTCTCATGCAGCACCTTGAAACACATTAGCCTTGAGATATCTGGAGCCTCTGCCCTCACCCTGCCCAACAGCATCATTTGTCCTACGCATGTGCAGGGACAACAGGCAGTAACAGAGGTGGGGGCTCTCCCAGAGACTCTGTTTTGAAAGGCAAAGGCAAGGCTCCCCCAACCAATCCTGCATGTAGGAAGCATACTCGGGACACTCACCAAAATTGGGCTCATTGGGACATCCTTTTAGTTTCACACCCCGTGGGCTGGTCTCAATGAGGAAGTGCCTCACCAGCTCATTGGTGATATCTCCTGGAAAGAGATGGATGTTCTTAGAAGAGCCACACCACTCCTCCTCCTCCTATTCTGCAGTCCCACGGGGAAACCAGTGCTCCAGCTCAAGGGAGGGGTCACTGCCACTCTGCACCCTCCTCCTTTGCACAGGGTTCACCCCAAGCCAGGCTCCCCCATGGTGCTGGTGGGCTAGGGAGACTGTGCCTGTTTTGCCATGCCAAAGCCCAGGATGCAGATGCCCCTGAAGCCTCAGCAGCCCAGGACAGAGGGTGTCGTGCTTCCCTGTGCCCTGGGAGGGGAGGGCTGGAAGGGAGGGATCCTGCCACATCAGCACATACCCAAGGGCACAACTGGCTCAGCAGACCCTGCTGCCTGCTCACCCCACACGAACGATGGAAAGTATCTCAGCGTGGGATGGAGAAGGGCATACAATACCTTTCTTGTTCTGCTGCATGACTGTGGGAGGCGGAGAAGCTACTTTCATGGCGAGCCCATAGGCTCCCCGGAAGGAGTGGCTGTCTCGGATGATGAAAGCCCCAGGCTCCCTGTCCTTCAGCAGGGCGATGGCTGCAAGAGAGAATGTCAGACCTCCAAGCTGGCATAGTGAGAGCCGATGAGCACTCCAAAACCAGCAGGTGTGGGTTGGATGGGGTGCCCTGGTTCTGCGGCCTCACAGCCAGACACCATGACTTTACCATCCCCCCTGCACATCTGGATAGTGGTCTTCAGTGGGTCTGCAGTCAGGCAGGGGCTCATCTCCCCCCTGGCCTCCACTGCCTTTGAATGGGCATCCCAGAGCACCCATTCCAACCCAGCCCAGCTTTGAGCAACCAAGCACTAGAGGGCAGGCAGGGACCAGTGGCCAAATGGTGGGATCTTGGCCCTGAAGGCACCTTACCCCCTCCTTTTGTCCCCTCCCCTATTTCAGCCATGTCTCCAAGACACCTCTCCGGTCTCTCAGCTCAAGGTCTTTGTGCTCTGCACCCCAAACTACATAGATCCAGTGCACACTGTGAGAATCAATGTTCTTCCACCAAGGGGAAGGTCTGAGGAGCCCACATCATCCAAGCCTGCAGCTGAGCTGGGCTTCAGCCATGGTCCAAGCATCCACAATCTACTTTCACTGCTAAGCCCCTAAGGGAAATCCTCACTAATCCCAGATATGCCCCAACTCCCAGCCATGGCTCACTTGACTATATCCTTTGCCCTGCGCCATCTACCTACCCTGCTCCCTGGAGATATCCGGTTTGTACCAGTACTTGGAAGTGTCCTGCACAAACTTGACATTGGCACGAGTCTCAGGGCTGATATCTGCAAGGAAGGAAAGAGGAGAAGACAAGAATAAAGGTTAAAGATGTTGTAGCTAAAAGTCCACGAGTTTTTAGTAAATCTGGCTAAAGCATTAATACCTCCACCTCCTCTCAGCCTCAGCACACTGCTTTAACATCAACCTAATCCTCCACACCCAGGCAGGCTGATCATCACTTGGAGCTTATGGGGCTGCTGGGCATCTATAGCTAAATCCAGGCACGCTGAAGGGCTGTGTGTGGGATGAGCTTCCTTTGCCACACAACCAGAGACAAAATGGGAATTCATCATTTAAAAGGGAGCTGGCTAGGTGAAATGAAAGCTATTGGAAGAAAGGGGTATGTCCAGAGGGTGGTGGGCAGATGACCTAATTTCTGAGGACCTTTATTGCTCTCTAATGTTAAAGATTTGGCTTGCCTATCATAGAAATTGGTTGGACAAGATGATCTCCAGAGGTCCCTTCCAACCCCATATCATTCTGTGATTCTGTGAAATAAATTCCTTCCCTTTGCTCCATGCAGAGGAACTGGACATGTCAACCTACCCTAGGAAATATAGCCCTCGGTCCCAGCCCACCCTTGCCTCACTCAGTGCCCATCAGTGATACAGTCTCAGTGGGACCCAGTCCTCCAGCCATGAAGGCACTGCTTTGCTCGGGCACTGTTTCCAACCACCTGCTTTCCAAAAACAACTGAGCAAACAACCCAGCAGGCCAGATAGCATCTCTGCTGGAGACGTGTTATCAGCCCTCTGCAATCCGGTCTCCTTTGGAGAGATGGGAAGCTCGCTCCGCTCCCCAGCTCACTTGCTAATTGTTACAGGTTTTAATTGCTCACACTTCCCCGCTGGGAAAAGTCTCCAGCCAGGGCGAGTCATGGGGCCAGGGTGGGCACCAGTGTGCCCACAAAGGACTGCCCGCTCAGCAGCGAAACCGGCCCAGCAGACAGAGCCACCACTGCTCCTGGCTTTATTCCTCTCATCCTATCAGCCCAATCTTGGCGTCACTGAGGTGTCCCGTAACGGGAGCCAGTGAAGGCGTTCCAGGTGCGAGGGCACCTGGGGCACAGCACACCATTTGAAAGGAGGAGGCAGCACTGCCATGGGGTCTCAGCGGGGTAAAACCCACTGGGAACAGGGCCAGGAGGTCAGCGCATCCCCACGGCAGAGAAAGGCCGCCTCTGGGCACTTTTATCTCCCTGTAGACAGCTCTGGGTGCTGTTTATGCCAGAGATGTCAGGTCAGTGCTTTTCCTGTTTGGATTTCTCAGAAAGTGCAGGAAATGGCCTGAGCCCCAGCGGTGCTGTCATTTTGCAGATGGGCAGGAGGGATAAATCAGGACACGGCTGCAACCCCTTCCCTGCCAGCCATCGAGGAGGAAGAGGGAAGAGCCCTGAGAAGAGCTCTTCTCAGAGAAGAGGGGGACATGGAGATGTCCGGCAGCATCCCTTACCTGGCATGGAGAACTTGGAGAAGTCCGGCAGGGTGTGGGAGAAAGCGACAGTGCTCCCACCGCTGGGGCTGGACATGCCACTGGAAAGGGGGGAGGACGCCTTGCCATTGATGGTGGCATAGTTGGGCAGGCTGTTGGAGCGGTCCCCAGCTGACATACGCCGCTTCTCGGGCAGTGCCGGCTGCGGCGTGGGGCTGCCCTGGTGATAGGCAGCTGAGTCCGGGGAGGAAGAGTGTGGTGTGCTCGTGCCAGGGTAGTACGCCGGTGAGACAGGGAAGGACGGTGTGGAGGGAGGCTGGTAGCCAGAAGAGCTGCTCTGCCGTGACAGAGTTGGGCGCCTCTCCTCTGGGCTGGGGTAGCCATACAGGGGGCTGCCAGGTGGGACGGCTGTCACGGCTTGATGCCTGGCCAGGCTGGGGCTCCCCGGTGGGGCCACCAGGTTGCCGTGGGCCGCTGCAGCGTGCCTGCCCAGTCCAGGGCTACCGGGAGCACCACTCAGGCCGGGATTGACAGCTCTTCTCCCAAAGCCAGGGCTGGGCGGCGTGTTGGTAGCCACCGTTCGGTGCAGGGTGCGAGGGCTCCCCGGCAGGGCATGGACCCCCACCACATTGACCTGTGGCTGTGACCGAGCTTGGGGGTCTGGCTGGAGAGTGGCTCGGCCATCAGGGTAGTCAGGGCTGCTGTATGTTGAGCCCGGGACCCCACTTTGCACCATTGCAAAGGAAGATGGAGTCGAGTTTTGGTAGCTGCTGTGAGCAGAGGGTATCTGTGAGTTGACGGGCGACCGGTAAACAGGCTCAGCCGAGGAATGGGGAGGTGTAACCGTGCCATGGGGGCTGCCCTCTGACGGGTAGCTGCGGAGGGAGGCCCTGAAGAGAAATGAGATGAA
The DNA here is from genome assembly GCA_013398155.1 of Pedionomus torquatus. Lineage (NCBI taxonomy): Eukaryota > Metazoa > Chordata > Aves > Charadriiformes > Pedionomidae > Pedionomus > Pedionomus torquatus. Next base: position 87,693 of record VZRU01014321.1, read on the forward strand.
GGAAGATTCAGCTCTATCTCTTATTCCTGCTGCTGGCTGCCACCCTCCTGCAAGTGGTGCACAGGGAAACTGAGGCATGACACCACACTCAGAGGCAACAGTAAGATGGGTCCTGACAGTTGCATAAAAGCAACTGGAGGCAGCATCAGTTCCCTCATGCATCCCAATTCCCTCTCAAAATATGGCTTTCTAGGAGACGGAGTCTTTTTCCAGCTCCTCCCCCAGTAAAATGCCTGGTTTGTTCCTCCCCTGCCAGCCTCACCAGGTGAGCTGGTGCAGGACACCCCAGGGGCTGGGTAGAGAGGGCACAGGGACAATGGCTCCCTCACACCAGTGGGCACAGATGCTCAGCCTACCCCCAGGGCTAGGGGTTGGCACAGACCCCATCGCTCCTCCTGCCCCAAAGACCAGGTTCTCTGCAAGATGCTGCTGAGGACCAGTTTACCTCCAGTGACCACCAGTGACCCAACTTTGTGGCAGTGAGCCACATGGTTAGCCAGGACCCCTAAGATCTGTGTGGGGAGAGAGGGGTCCTTGCAAAGGCAATTTCAAAGTGAATGCAACCTGTGTACCAGGCAGGGTTTAGCCCTGGTGCACCAACCCCTGAGACGTGCACCCCCTGCCTTACCCGTCCATGCTGTGAATGGGGCTGCTGGTGGAGATGGGGCTGGGAGCAGAGAAGGAGTTGGTGAAGGTGCCATTCCTGGCAGGCACCTCTGGAGGCCCAGGCTGGGCAGTGGGCAGGCTTCCTCCTCTGCCTGTTGTGGCTGTACGGGCCACCGATTCAACATAGCTCCTGGGCTCTGTGGCAAAAAAGAAGTAGAAACAGATGAGCCTACAAAGTCCCACAGAGAGGGAGCCATGCCCTTCCATGTATCGCTGTTTCAGCCAGTGAAGGTGCTTGAGCTGAACTTCCTGAGCTGCACATTTCCCCCGTCACTCCTCCCCCATGCCAGGGACTGTGCAAAACCACATCTGACTCATCTGGACCTTTAGGTTACTCCAAGGAATGCTGAAGACCCTGGTCAGGGCATAGGGAGGGGAGTCATTCCCACCCCTTTTCCCGAAGGGACAGAAGCACATGGGACCACAGTCTCTTCCCGCTCCCCGGTCTCTCCATCCTGCTCTGAGTCAGCGTCCCTCCCCACCCAGGATGCCACACAGCACACGTCGTCCTCCCTGCTCATCCTCAGCCCCTAAAAATAGAGCCAGTGACTCTGCCCAGCCTGCACTGACTCACATGGGACTGATGACGATGTCCAGAGGTCCCTGTCCTGCACAGCCCACCTCTGCCAGCCATCTCCAGCAGCAGACTAGAGAACAGCTCCAGCTATTTCCACTGCAGTATCCAACACTCTCGGTCCCAGCCCGACTTGAAACCAGAGCCCGTGAGCATGACCAAGAAAAGCAATTTTCCTTTGGAGGCGCCGAGCTGTCCCGTGCCAGGAGCAGGGGGTTGAGCTGGCCGTCACCAGCCAAGGCAGCAGCCAGACCCAGGCCTCCCTCCTCTGTTTCCTCTCTGCCTCCTGCTCCACCCAGGCTGGTCCATACAATAGCTCCCCCAGCATCCCTGCAAAAGCCATGCTGGATGAAGGGGCTGCATTTTCAGCCCCATCCTCCTCTGCCCCCACAGCCATGTCACACCTCAGCTGGCACGTGCCACCAACTGTCTCCATGCTGGGGCACAATACCCTAAGCAAAACCTGGCTGGCATCAAACATTATGGGCCAGGCATCCTTGCAGGTCCCCAGCTCCAGGCTGGCTATGCCCCAGGAGGCTCCACAGTAGTAATTAAGCATGACAAACACTATTATTATTATTATTATTATTATTATTATTACTACTACTATTATTATTAATGACACTCAGGCTACAGCTAAGCCTGCTGGCCCATCAGCCAGCTTGCAGCCAGCAATGCCAATGCACAGGTCCATGTTCAGTGCCAGACCAGAAGGTTGCAAGGAAAAGGACTGTCATGGGTCCCGCTCCTTCTCCCTCATTGTCTCCATGCCCCATCCACCTGCAAACAGAGGAGCAGTCATCTATCTCTAGGGCCGATCTCCCTGCCCAGCCCTGCTCAGGAAAGATCTGAGCCAAAACTAGATCCAGGACCTCAACACAGGCTGAGTACTAGCATCTGAGGCAGGACATGCAGCTCCACGTGACAGCGATGAGGCACTGCCCAGGGGGACACCCAGGGCAGCTGCAAGAAAGTCATTGTCACTTAGGTAATTAAATTAATTTTACAGCTACTCATTTTTTTCCCCCAGCTCCCCATCTCAGACTAAAATTAGCCAGACAGTACGTGAGTCAGCCTGCAAGAGGTTAAGACCAAATGGCTGCGAAAATGTCAGCCCCTCCTTGAAAGATGGGGGCTGACACAAGGCAGGGGCTTCGGGACTGAGGACAGCATATACATTCCACAGGGAGGTGTGTGACCATGAGCAAGAGTTTGAGTGGTTTGGTTCAATACAGGAAAAAAGAAAGAAAAGAACCTTGGAAGTGTCTTGCCTCCTACTGTCTTCTCGGAAGAGATTCTGGAGATGGGAAGACAGTGGGAAAATAGAAAGGCCTTGAGTCACCCACTGGGAGGTGGACAGTCATTCAGGAATCTTGAATCCAGGCAGGGCTGTGCTCTGGCCAGGAACACCCAGTGCCGCAACTGCACTGTGATGTTTTAAAGCCTCCTCAGAGGTGGCAGCCAGGCCCTGAGCTCCTACACTGCCAGAGCATCCCCCAGCCCCAGAAGCAGCTGAGCAGACCTCAGTGGGGCAGGGATCTTCATGGGGTGTGCAGCTGGGTGCAGAGGGTGCTACGCCAAAGCTTTGTTAAGCCAAAAAGCAGTCCCTGCTCAGGACTGCAGATTAAACCCCATCAAACCCACCACTCTGCTCTGCTGAGACCCCATGTGTAGTACCATGTCTAGCTCTGGAGCCCTCAGCACAGGAATGACATGGACCTGTTGGGGCAGATCCAGAGGAAGGCCACAAAAATCATCAGAGGATTGGAGCACCTCTCCTATGAGGACACACTGAGAGAGGTGGAGTTTTTCAGCCTGGAAGAGTCTCCAGGGAGACGTTATTGTGACCTTTCAGTGCTTAAAGGGGGCCTACAAGAAAGATGGGGACAAACATTTTAGCAGGGCCTGTTGTGATAGGAATAGAGGTAATTGCTTTAAACTAAAAGAGGGAAGATTTAGGCTAAATATATGGAAGACATTTTTTACATCGAGGGTGGTAAGACACTGGAACAGGTTTCCCAGAGAGATGGTAGGTGCCCTATCCTTGGAAACATTCAAGGTCAGGTTGAATGGGGCTCTGAGCAACCTGATCTAGTTGAAGATGTCTCTGCTCATTGCAGGGGAGGTTGGACTAGATGACCTTTAAAGGTCCCTTCCAACCCAAACTATTCTATGATCACATAACTCAAGAGGATGAAGAAGGACAAAAGCAGAGCAAGAGGCTGGGGCATCATTGCTCTGGGCCAACCATCATGCAAGCAGCTGGACTGCCACAGGAACAGAGAGAGAGTGCAGCATGAGCTCCTTTCGGTTTGGTAGGAAGGGGAGGGAATGTTTGAGTCTTTGGAGACTTAAAGCTGCACAGAAATGGTAAAGCTGGGGGAGACGTAGGAAGGAAAAGCCTGGTTTTATCCCAGCTTTTTTTCCTTTAATGTACCCAAGAAGCCATTGCTAAAAAATAGCTCTGGAAGCAAACATTTTCTTCAAACAAACACCTTCTCCAATATTACACAATGTTCAGATTTGGGCTACATATATTTTGAGGAACTCCCAGGGAGAAATGCTGATGGCTCCCGGGGCCACAGGAAGCATTGCAAATTTTCTGAGAAGAGATATCCTCTCCCCGAAACCCATCTCGAACGCACAGTTCCCCATCCCAGCCCTGAGGGCCCAAAGTTTCATTAAAGAAGAAAGCCAAACCACCCAACAACCATTAGATAGCAAGCAGCACGCCAGGGAATCACAGCCACTCCCGAAGCCTCCATCCCCCTGGAAAATGTGCCAACCCAGAACCTGCAATGCCCCCACCACCAGAAGAGCCAACCCCAGCTGTCATCCCAGTTCAGCCCAGTCCTCAGCATCCCAGGAGAGATGCAGCCTGAGGATGGGAGAGGTAGGGGGAATTTGGGCAGCCTCCCGGCCAGCAGAGAATGCACACCAGCTGCTGCTGCTGTGCTGCTGCCCGGCAGGCTGAGCCGGCAGCACACTGGTGGCCTCTGCGCCTGGTGACCTTTTGTGCTGCACTTTGGTTTATTTTCACTCCAAACAGCAGTGGAAAAGCCAGAAGTGGGGGCAGGAGCCCAAAACCGGGGCTGCTGCTGCCAGCTCCCCACCAGGCTCATCCGAAGCTGGCTGTGATGTGCCAGCATCCCCAGCATGCTGCCAGCGAGGATGCCACGCACTGAAAAAGAGCTCTCAGCCCTCATGGACAATTGTCACCCAACGTGACAGACCTCCAGCTCCAATTTGGACATTGGGGAATCCAACCATGACATAAACTACAATGTTCCCCTCCTCAAAAGGGAGAGGGATGGGCAAGAATGAGGCTCCTACATCTCTGGGGGCCAGGAGGAGGGAAGGCTGCTGGCACAGACAGCTGGAGCCTGCTCTGACCAACAGTTCCAACAGTGAAGATGAGCGCAGAAGAGAAAGAGGGAAAGAAAAGCCTTTCTTACCTTCTTCGGAGTCACCACCTGCCTCCCCTTCTAGCTCTGGCAGATGAAGGGGCAGGGGAGCGACAGGAGCAGAAAGGGGAGGAAGAAGAGAAGTGTGAGACAGAAAGGAAAAGAAATCTGAGTTAAGCAGCTTTGCCTTGCTTAGACAGCAACACACAGAACACAAAGGAGAGCCCCATACCTCCTCGACACTGCACCCCAAACCAGGACCCCAGCCTCAGGGACCCTCAAGGTCCACCTTGGTATCCCAGAGATGATGTCCAAAACCTAGGAGGCTGGTTTAAGGGAAGAGGGAACCGCACAGCAGGGAGGGGCTCCTGAAGGGCTGCTCTGGGAAACCCAGCAAGCACTGAAAAAACATCAGCTTGCCCTGGGAACAGAGTGAGAAGGGTCCTCACGGGTGGGCTCAGTCCAGTTGTTTTCCCTGGGCTCAACTGGTTTTTGGGAGGTGACATTCAGCCCTGATATGGCCCAGGAAGGGGTGTGGGTGCTGGGTAGCACGAAGGTCTGGACTGCCAGGCAGCTCTGGGACATATCCCTGGCGGGGCCTTTGCACACAGGGACTGCACTCCAGAATGGAGAGAGCTCTGGATACTGTTCAGGTTGACAGGCCCAGCTTTAGGAGAGCAAACCCTCCCCAGCTGTGTTGGGGAGGAGAAGGGATGGAGGTGGTGAGGGAGGAAAGAAAGTAGGGCTGGGCAGGAGGCTGGACTAAAGACACTGCAGGGCTGAGCCACCCAGGGTAGCGCTAACATCCCCTACCTTCACACAGTTCCAGAGTCCCCACAGGAGGTGACAAGGACCTCAGGGCCACCTGGCCTCAAAAGGGAGGTGGAAGTGCCTTCTCCATCCAGGGGACCCTTCCAGGGGTATCCTCACAGATGCCACCCCCAAAAACTGCAGCCCCCATGCCTGCACTCACCTCCCACTGGATGCAGCAGGATCTCGGCTGGGTTGTGGGGTTTCAGCCCCAGTGCTGAGAGCGGGGTCTTGGCCAGGCCAGGGGGAGAACGCACTGTCAGCACAGGGGACACAAGAACATTAGTGGAGGGGTGGGAGATGAAGCTTCAGAAAAGCTGAAGCTGTCACTGCCCAAGGGTTCAGAGCTCCCATGACACATCCCACCCACCATCTGCAGTCAGGTGCTGCCAGGAAGAGGAGATGCCCTGGCGAGAAGCATCACGCCAGGGAAGGGCACTGATCCTCCTCTCCATCTGGGGATGTGCACAGGATAGGAGGAGTCAAGGAACAAGCAGTCTGCCCCACTGTGGGGCTGGCAGGATGGAGAAATGGTGAAATTCCCATTATGGCAGGACCAGATCCCATCTCCCAGCAGTGTCCCCACACCTCCCAAACCTTAACGCCCCTCTGCCGATCCCCATGTCTGACTGAGCTTGGACCGGGCTATCACAGAGCAGCTCATCACCCCCACAAAAGGGGCAGCAGGACTGCAAAACCCCCTTCATCCCCCAGATCAGCTCAATGGGCACATGAGGATATTCACACAGAGCATGTTCCCCAAAGGGTGGCAAGACACACATGAGGTCTGTACCCCTGGGCCTATACGTACATACCAGGAGGAGCTGCGTATGTATGTATTTATGTATGGCTATGGTATGGATGCACTGGCAGTGCAGGGTGGCAGGGTTTCATGGAGCAGGGCGGACCTCCCTGAGGCAACTGTGGCTCCTCTCCCCTCCTGCCCCACAGGTTTGACTCACTTTCTTCATGCTGCATCTCCCTGGTGAAGACCCGCAGGTCTCATCTCTAGCCAGAGGGACCAGAAGGGCACATTCCGCCACCAGCATTTGAATGTCCCAGCTGTGGCAGCATGGGCACAGGGTCCCAGGCGAGGCCAGGAGGTGGTGGGTGGTGGGAGCTCCAAAGGAAAGCCAGACCCTTGCCCCGAAGCCAGGTCCCCCAGCAGCCTGAGGCTGATGCAGCTGAGCAGCCAAGTCCCTGGGAAACTGAGACGACAGCGCCTTCCCCAGCAGGTGTCTAATTTACCCAAATCTGGTCAGCCGCAAGCCACAATGTCAGCTTGCACTTCCGTTGGCTGATGAATAGCAGGGTCCTCCCAGGGCTGGGAATTCCCCTGGGACCTCCATCTCCCCATGGCAGGGAATTGCTCCTGTATCCCCCTGGGGGGCACTTTGGCAAAGCCTGCAAGCTTCAGCTTCAGGCTTCCCAAGCCTCCCCATCTGGCGCCTCTGGGCCACATCCCCAGCCAGGCTGCTCCTGTCACCTCTGCGAGTGACTCATCCCCCAAAATGAACCACTGTCCCACTGCCAAGGGACAAGCTCTCTGGTCCTCTGAACAACAAGGCCATTTCCAAGCTGCCAAATGTCCTGGGGACACTCCCACACTCCAGTCACTGCATCCCATAAGGCAGGGATCAAACACCAGTGGGTTGCAGGGAAGGAACAGCAACAGCACACAAGGAAACAGCCTTGAGCCCCATGGGCTGAGCTATGGGGGCAGGTGGCCCCATTATGACCAGCATGTGCCATTAGAGAGGGTTGCATCCAGCTCGAGCATCCCCAGCCCTAGAGCATCCCTCAGCATCCAGCCTATTAAAGTCTTTTGGGGTGGCTGTCATCTTTTTGATGGGTTTCCCAGTTGACTGGCTGCTCCACTGCACTGGTCCAGCTTAAGCTGTGCTGTACCACCGGGAGGCTGCTCATCAGGGTTCATCGCTCAAGCTGGTCACACAAACCCGGTCCACACAAAACCACCGCAACTGTGCAGTCAGGGTTAGTCAGAAGGGAGGCATGCTGTGCTAGAGGAGCAGAGACAGCCTGCATGCAAAAAGCTGGCACCTCCCAGTCTTTTCCACCTCCTGCCCTGGAAAAAGCAAGGGAGAAGTGACACAGCGTGCAAGGGTCTGCCCCTAGCCCTCTCTTGATCTTCAGTCCCTCCTGCCTCCCCCCAGCTCGCCTGTAATGCAGCCTTGCTGCCTTTCTTCTGCCATGCAGTAGAAAAGATGGGGAGGTGTAGGACCAGAATGGGCTGAAAGGATGCAGTCTTTTGGACCCTGCCTCTCTCCTTATCCCACCTCAGGATCCTGTCAAAGAAATACCCCAGCAAGTGGAAGGTGGGCAAAAGCCGACAGGAGGGTGATGAGAGCGGGATGATGATGGCAGCGGGATGTTGATGGCAGCATGGAGTGGTAGGATGTGGAGGAGAGAGGAGGAGGAAGAACAGGAGAAGTGATTAACATGGCGGTGGGTTTCTGGAGCCCAGAGCTGTCTGACCCTTGGCGAATTTCTGGCTTGCTGAGAGCCACCCACCAAGCCCCTCCACCTCCCAGAGCCTCAGCACTTACGGGAATTGGAGTAAGGGGTTTGTGGCGAGACAGGAAAGGCTGGGGTAGGGGAAGAAATCTCACCGCCGCTGGAGGGTGGGCTGCTGGGGGAGGCACCCTCCATTTCTTCGAATGCTTCCTTGTAGCTGTGGAGGTGAGGCTAGGGGAGAGCAGGAGAAAGGGTTAGTCCCTTCAACAGGTTCAAACCTCCAGGTCAGCACCACCACAAAAAGTATCATTGACCCTCACTCCTTCAGGATGTCATGGATGCTAGAAGTCTCATACTCCTCTCCAAGCCTTCTCCCTCCCTGGAGGTAGTTGCACCACACCAGCCCCTCCCGACACCCCACCAAGCCCCAGCACACCTCTTTGGGCCTCCCTCCAGGGTTGGCCGCGATGGTGCTGACCACCTCAGGTGAGAGGACAGTGGGGCTGCGGGGCGAACTGGGCTCCGGCGAGCTTTTCTCATAGTGGCTGTCGCTGGGGGTCCGCTTGCGGGCAGGGACGGCGCTCTCCTCTGGGGGCTTCTCCCGGGACTGCACCCCTGCAGGGCAAGCACAGGACGGGAGATGAGTGAGGAGGTGCTGGCTGAGATGGGCATCAGCAGGAGATGCTCTGGGGCTGGCCTGAGAGGTCTTGCCAAGGCTGTATGCTGCAGAGGGGGCTCTACCTGGCTGAGATGGCAGCTTCAGCACCCACCTGCATCTAACACCCAAACCAGCACAGTCAATTTTGAGCTGGAGCAGATAAACCCTACAGCACTGGTTCTGGGCCAAGCAAAAAAAGGAAGGCAGGATTGTGGCTCATGGCTGGATTGCTGCATTAGCTCTCCCGAACACCTCAAGTCTTGCACTCAGGGACAACATTCCCTGGCAGTGGGTACAAGAGACATAAGGATTCTGCAAGCCCCCAGCCAGCCCCTACCCCACAGAGCTGGGAGGACCAGGACCTCCCAACAGCATTCCAGTGGGAATGGGCCAAATCCCCCTGCACCAGAGCAGCCACATTTGGCTGTATCCCTGCTCCCACAGCTGGATGTGGCTTCAACCATAGCAGGGGAAAAAGCCTCGTTTTGTGAGTCTAAAGGCAGAGGGAGAACAGGGGCAGAAGGAAGGATCCCACTCAAAGGGGTGGTGCAGGGAACCCCAACAAACTACTGCACATCTCCTACCCCCAGCAAGACATTTTCCTAACAGGTAAGATTGGCATCTCTGCACCATCTCCCCCCAGGCACCTCTCCCACACCCACACCACAAGCCACCAGTAGCTGCAGCCCAGGGCAGCAACAAAGGGGCTCTAAGACCCTGGGAAGAAGGGAGCGAGGAAGTCACCACGGGAGAATAGGTGTCTCCAGGCTGTCATGGTCTGGGTAGATCCCACAGGTGACCCCACTGGGCTAGAGAAAGCCCAGGAAAAGGGACAAAGTCAGCACAGGGCAGGGGGACTTAGGGGACTGGGCTGAGGGGTGTCACCTCTCCCAGCACCCAGCAGGGCTCAAACATACCCTCTGCTCTCTCTCACCCAACAGAGGTTAATTAGGGCTCAGGGATGATGGTGCTGGGTTCAGTGCAGGGGGACTGCACAGAGCATCACGGGTGCAGCTCAGAGCCCCAGGGACTCCCACTCCTCTCCGGGATCCACTCAGCAGTGAGGTGACCCTGACTCTCAGTCCCACTAGCCAAGGTGTCAGCACCATCCCTTCCACCTTTCCCCCAGAGCTGGGGAGTTCTCCCCTTGGCCAAGCACCCTGGGAGAAAAAAAAAAGAAAAAGGAAAAGGAAGAAAAAAAAAGAAAAGAGGCCAGTATCACGCTCCAGGAAATGCACTTTTCAAACACCAACTCCTTTCCCACGGGCTGGCGGAGGAAAACCAGCCATCAGCTGCTTCCCCTCGCTCCCGGGGCTCCGTGCGGGACCCACGCCTCGCGCCCGCTGACCTCCTCTCTTCACCACTCCAGCACCCGCACCGGAGCTTTCCCAGCCCGGAGGAAGGGCTAAGAGCAGGGAAAGGGCTGCGAGCACAGGAGGGAGGGAGGTGGCCTGGGTGCATTTCTAAATAATCAGTCCAGTGAATAGCAACAACAATAAAATTGCAGCTCGGGGGGAGAGGCGGCCGGGCTGCAAGGCGGGGGACGTGAGCCAACGGGGCCGGCTCCAGCGGCGGAGGCGGCCTGGAAAATTCCACTAAGAGCAGCTTTGAAACACAACTCCCCAATCCCTTCTGCAGGTGCTCGCCGGCGCAGGGGACGGCCATTAAAAAGGCCCATGGTGGGGACAGGGGGACAGAGAGGGTCTCTGGGAAGCTGCCCTGCAGGTGCAGTGGCCATGGATAGCTTCTTTTAGAGTCACTCTATACCTTTTGCCCTGCTTTAAGGGAATAAAGCCCTGAGTTGTGAGCACAGGGAGAAACAAAATGGGGGAGGAAGAGTAAAGAAAACCCTTATATTTTACTTTCACCCCTCCACTTTATGCATTGTCGGGTGTCCTGCACACTGGAGGAGCATCACCAGGGACATCCCTTGGCCCATCCCAAAGTGAGCTGCAGCAATCGGATGCTGTGGAGAGGCAGGGATTGGGCTCCTTGAGTCGCACACGCCTGCTTCACTTTACATTCTCTATTTGGGAAGCACAAACAGCAGTTTGCTAGAGCCCAGCTGTCAGTGCACATCACACATCTGCAGCATGGGACACCCCACTCTGTCCCAGGGCTGCATGTCACCGGGACGCAGGGTGCTGGGTGGCCTATCGGGACACCTAGGAGCTCACCCTGCTTTGGCTGCTCCACTCCTCAGACATGGAAAGCAGCCGGGGCTGTGGGGAGGGGAGGGAGAAAGGGGGAAAAAAGGGACTCATTGTTTGGGAGCCGAGAGTGGGAAACTTCATGGGCCGCCCGGAGCAAAGCCTGGAGGAAACCCAGGCTCTGAGCACG
>VZRU01014322.1:3145-25776 GCA_013398155.1 Pedionomus torquatus
CCGTGGGGCTGCACCGCGGTGCCAGCCACAGCATCACTGCAAAGAGCCTTTATTTGGTACCGCGAGCCCGCCAGCCCGGATCTGGGGATGCCCCATGGCACGTCCCATCTGTCCATCCATCCGTCCATCCGTCCATCTCAAGGAGGGGGCGGCTGTGCCGTTACCGGTGTCCCACTGCCTACCAGGAGCACAGCACCACCTCCCGCAGCGTCCGCCGGAGCTCCTGGCTCCGGAAGACATAGATGAGGGGGTCAACCACCGAGTTGCAGATGATGAGGATGAGGAAGAGGTTGAAGTAGCTGAAGAAGCAGGTGCAGAAGGGATTGGTGGGGCAGGTGACAATGAGGATGAGGTGGAAGAAGAAGGGCCCCCAGCAGATGAAGAAGACGCCCAGGAGGATGGTGAGCGTGATGGCTCCCTTCAGGCTGCTGCTGCGGTAAATGGTGGGCTGCTTCTGCTGGCTGGAGATGCTGCAGAGATGGTGGCGGGCCAGGGCGAACATGTGGATGTAGAGCACCAGCATGAGTACCAGCATGAAGAGGAAGAAGCCAATGAGGCAGAGGAGGATGGCATTGTTGCGGTAGTAAGTGATGAAGATGGTGCTGGAGACGGTGCTGGCCAGCCAGACGCTGGCCATGGTCACCACAGCCCGTTGCAGCGTCATGATACTGTGGTAGCGCAGCGCGTAGAAGATGGTGATGTAGCGGTCCACGGCGATGACCCCCAGGAAGGAGAGGGAGGACACGATGGAGCTGCAGATGAGCATGTCGATGACGTTGTCCATGTGGCGGACGATGCTGGCGTGGATCACCAGCACGCCGTGCTCCATCAGCAGCATGAAGAGCGTCTCCACTAGGTTGCTGACGCTCACTAGCATGTCAGAGACAGCCAGGCAGCAGATGAAGTAGTACGTGGGCGAGTGCAGGTTCCTGTTCTTCAGGATGGCAGCCACCACCAGCAGGTTCTCCACCAAGCTCACCAGCCCCAGCGTGAGGAAGAGCTCATTGGGGATGTTGAGCCCTTGGCACCAGGCGCTGCTGGCCCCGGCTGTGGCATTGCTCTGGTTGCTCTCGCTGGCGTTCCAGGGCTCACGCAGCAGGCGCAGGGGGGCCAGCGTTGACATGGCCCCCGCCTCTGCCCCAGGGCCCCCCTGGCTGGGGGCTGAGCCCCCGGGCTCCCCCACAGTGCCTGCAGACACTCCAAGCCCCTGGCCCACCCCGCCAGCGCTCCTGCAGCGCCCGACGGTAAGGCCAAGGGGATGCGGAGAAATTTGGAATGGGGGGGGTCCCACTGCCTGGGGATGTGCCAAGGATGCCGTGTGCCTGCCAGGACTCCCTTTGTCACAGCCGTCCTCCTCGCCAGCCCTGCCCAGTGTCCCTGCAGCCACGCGCCTGCTGGCCCAGGGTGATGGGGAAGAAAGGGCCTTTTCTCTGCCCCACTTTAAAGACGGCTCCTGCGGCTCCTCCTCCCGAGGAGGGTGGGCACCCGCATGACGGAGGCACCCGGCAGCCAAGGGAGCCACTGCAGAGGCTGGACCCCCAGCATGGTTCTGGGGAGTCCGACCACTTGGGGTCACCACATACCACTTGCCCTGAGGGATGTCCACATACGCCCAGGACTGCAAACCTTGGGGGGCTGTATGTCACGGGGGTCCTCTGTGCCCTGGGGGTCCATAGACCTTGGGATGCCCAAGGTCCTGAAGTCCTGTGTGCCTTGGCGGTGATCTCTGCACTCTGTAGGACTGTGTGTCCCAGGGGGTCCCGTGTGTCCTGCAAGCTTGTGTGCCCTGTGGGTGCCCCTGCACCCTGGGGACCCCAGTGGGACCCTCCCCCCTACGGGCGCCAAGCTGCCCCTCCCAGCTCCCATGTGTGGGGCCAGCGGGGGGAGACAGGGCTCCCAGCCCCACAGCATTGCTGACCTTGCCTGACCCAGCCCTGGGGAAGGTGTTTGGCCGCGAGGCAGGCGATGGGTCCGATAGGGAGCGTCAAAGGCACAATTAAATGCGATGCCGCGCCCGTGCCCTGGCAAAGCTCCGTGCCACAGGGAGCCCGGGCGGGCTGGGAGACGCAGGACCCATCTGACCATCATGTGCCTTGGGTTGGTGTTGATGCCTGGAGCCAGGCAGCTGCCAAAGAGCCATTCACAGCTGCATGAAAAGGCCGATCCCATGGTCATTCCCACCAGCCACTTCCGCTCCTTCCCGTGGAGCGCCAGGAGCCCTTCCCAGTGGCACTGAGCATCCCGAGGCTCCGGGATGGATGAAAGCAGCTCAGCTGGATGCGCTGGGAACCGGGTCCCAGGCCACCAGGGTGCCTGGCTCACCCCAAACCCCGATACAGCAGGGATCCATGGACTAATACTTGCCCCGGCACTGGGCGAGGAATGGCCAAACGCCGCTCATCCCTAAGGAAACACAAGGGGGAGGGAAGCGGACCAACAGCCATCGGCTTTTCCTCCCCCCACCCCCCTTTTCCCGGCTGCTGCTTGGCTAAAGAGCGCCTGTACGTGCCGTGAATTTTTAGCTTTATCAACAGAGGCTTTTGAGAGCAGGGCTGGAAAAAAAAAAATGCCGAGTCTGCAAAACCAAGTGAGGCGAGGGGACANGTCTGCGCTGTAGCTCAGGCCAACCCTCCCCGGCCCCATCCCCGCCGATCCAGGCTGTTCCCCAGGGAGGGGACGCAGCAGACGCTGCAGAAGAGCAGAGCCCGGGGGAAAAGGATTTATTCCGGGCAGCACAGCCTGGCTCAGCATTAGAGCCACATACACACCGTTACACAGCAGAAAAAGGGGAAATATATTTAAAAAAAAAATAAAAGCTTTACAGGCAGCAAAGGATGAGCTCAGGGTTCGAGTGCTGCTGACCTCATTCCCGGCCCTGCATTGCTCCGTGTCCCCATGTGAAGGTGGGAAAATAAGGGAAAGACGGGGCGAGGGGAAACAAAGAGGGGGGGGATCCTTTCTACTTACAGCACAATCGAACGGCTGCAGCACAAGGAAGAGCCGCTCCCAGTGTGCCTCCAGTAACAGAGGGAGATCTGCAGGAGGCAGGGAGCTCCTGCCAGAGCGCAGATTGTCCCTACTGGTGTGGGGATCCCCCTACCAGAAGGTCCAGCACCTGGATGGTTTCATGGAGGGAAGGTGGCTTCGGGCTGCAAAGGGGCAGCGTGGCTCAGCAACCAAAGGAGAGGGCAAAATAAAACCCCTCCAACCCTCAAACACGGAAGAGCAGGGAAGGGAAGGGGATGGCAAATGTGCTTGGGAGGAGGCCAGAAGGGGACTAAGCTGACTCGGGACCAAGGGACAGCTGCTGTAGATTAGCTCTGCCGCATTCAGAGAGCCCCTGCCACCCACCGAGAGATGAGAAGTGGCTGTAGTGGCAGCAACCCCCTGAACAGAGCCTGTCTGTGCAAGGAGAGCGGGTGCCTTGGTTTTGTATGACTTTATTGGAGAGTGAAAGAAGTTGGAGGGAGAGGAGGGATTACAGAGGGTTGTGGGGGGGGAAGATGCACACTCTCGGCTCAGTCCCAGTCCCCGTCGCCTTCAGGATTGTCATCTCGGGGTGGTTCCTGAAACTGGATGTTCGCCAGCATGTCCCGCATGGCTGCCATGAGCCTGTTCACCCCCTGGTTAAGGTCCTGCCCTGCTCCAGCCTCTTCATCCCTCTCGTGCCTGATGTCCCCCTGCAAGAGAGCAGAGCTGGAGGGACTGGGCAAGGAGTAGTTTTCCCTCCAGGCCCCAGCTGCAGCAGGGAGGGAGGGAGACAATACCGCTTGCCAAAAAGCATCAGGCTGCTCTGCAACCTGACGTTTACACACTGCATATGCCAAGAGCCACTCCCTTTGCAGAAACACTGTGCAGTGGGAAGTTGTGTGCACCGGCAGCAGCGCACTGCACATACCTGCAAGTTAAAATTTGGCAACAGCGATCGGAAGAAGAGAGATAAAGTGCTTTCGTTGGATGGATGATTCGTTCTGAAAGACACAAGTCACACTGCAGTTCAGAGGACAGCTTGGTACTCCAATTCTCCCTCGGTCTGAGAGCGCATGGATGCTGGAGAGAACCACACTCTCTGGAACCAACGCTCGGCCCCTCCCGAGCCAGCCCTGAAGCAGCGTATTGGGGGATTCTTGGGGATTTTCTACCAGCCAGCAGCTGGCCAACCTCTGGGCAGAGCTGTTAAAAGCACTGCTGGGTTTGCTGTGAGCTGGGTCAGCGCATAAGGCACATACAGGCTTCACCTGAGCAGCCCATGTGCGCTACGGCTGTGCTTAAACCTGTATTTACCCCAAACCACCCCAGGGAAGAGAGAACCAGAATTTTTCAATGGCCTTTGTTTTAATGGCTGTGAACAGCCGCCCTTCTCCGATGGTGACCATCAAGGAAAAGCAGCAGGACCAGTCCTGCCTGTACGCTCTGCCTGTCGGCGAGCACCACAGGCCAGGCTGCTCTTCCTCTGAGAGAGATGAGGATGTCAGCTCCCAGCTCCCACATGAGCCAAGGCCCGGGGCTGAGGGTGCGCCGGGAACACGCTGGCTGTGCCAGAAATGAAGGGCGGAGAAAGTACCTTTCTGGTCTGGTGTAGGAAACGATGGAGTCCAAAGGAGGCAAGGGGTCATACCCCATCACAGGCTGCGAGGTCACCTCCTGGGTGGGGGGCGAGAAGAAAGAAGGGGTGAAGGCTGCGTCACCAGCAGCAGTGAACACCCAAGCATGGAGGTGGCCAGCCCAACCCTTTGTCTTGGGGACCACAACTGAGCCAGGCACCAGCTACAGCCCAGCCTGCTCACACCTGCCCCTGTGTGCAGCCCCAGGGAGGACACTTTGGGGTCAGGTCCATGTTCTTGCTGGTGGCTGGGATTTAAGATGTGCCCAGCATCTGCATGGACAGCAGGGACACGAGTGGCATCAACACTGCACACAGGAGCACTGCCTGCGCCCCGTCAGAGCCCCTCACCAGAGGTAGAGCTGCCATGGCCTCCTTCACCTCCGAGAGGATGATGTGCCGGTAGATATTCCTGGGTGCACTCTGGTACAGCGTCTTTCTCCTAAAGTAGGGAGGGGAACAGAGGATTGCACAGAGCACACCTCAGCATAGCCAGCTTTCCATTTCTGCTTCTCTTGGTGCACCGTCAGCTGCATCCCTGGCTCTGCGGGGGGATGTGCTGTATTGGATGGAGCTGGGCTACAGCGAAGCCAAAGTCACTTGGCAGCTGCTGACCTCAGATGAAAGAGCGGAACAGCTCAGGGACACTGCACAGGTCTCTCTCACCAGTCCTGCTTCTCTGCAGGTCAGCAGAGCAAACTAACTCGTGTTTAGGACAACACCTAATTCCTCCCTCTCCTGTTTCGCAGAGCTGGAAGGCATTTCTATGCACTCACCTGTCCTGTGTAATAAATACCCGTGAGCTGTGCAGCTGACCTTCCTAGCCAGCACCAACCCCTCTGCCCTCCTGGGTGATTTCCAGGGCACAAGTGACAGCTAGGGCTGGGGAAAGCCAGTGTAGCACACACCAGTGAGCGAAAACCTACAGCTTTTAATTCACGCTTGCACTAAGTATGGAAAAGCCTCTGCCTTCCTGGCCCCAAGGTGTAAGCCTTGGCACCAGCAGCCACCATCAGATGAGCAGTTGTGGGGCTCCGGGCAGTCCCCAGCTCTGGACAGAGCTCCTCTTGTCTGCAGAGCACCCCAGCCTGCTCTGTCCCCACGTTCCAGCACTCAAGTCTGGTACAAGAGCCGCTCACCTCCACCTGCTGCACTCACTTGTGCTCAGACTCCTCCACCAGCGGGTCCCGGGCGTCCACCATGCGCAACACTTCATGGACGTTGGGCTCCAGCCACGCCATGACGGCTGGGTCCTTCCACAGGGAGTGAGTCCTTCCCACATAGAGGGACGTCAGCTGGTTCAAGGCAGGAGGCTGACTACAGGAGACAGTTGTTATTCAGGGCACTCTCCTCCTTTCAGCCTGCAGGTCCCTGTGCTGGCTGGCAAAGGCTCGTCTCTGCACTGTGCTTCAGCATGAGAACACAAAGAGAGGAATCGCAGGCTCCCTGCTTTGCTATTTCCATCTACCTTCACCAGTTTTTCTGCCTCCATCTATTTTTGGGATAAGCATAGCCATGAGATGAAAGTACGCACTGCCTTGACCCGAGGGGGAGACCATTCGCATGTTTAGCAGGACCACGTGTCAGGGAAATCCAGACTGGCAGGAGACAGCCTGCCCTGAGAGTATGCACATGTTGTTCTCTCTTACTACATGTACCGACAAGCTTCAGTATGAACTTCTGACCCATCCACATTAAGGTGAGGTGGCTCTATTAGCATTATCTGCTGGCCATTATGGAAATCCATTATCAAAGCATCTAACAGCCTACTCAGGAAAACCAAATGTTCTCCTCTGCAGCTTTGTAACTCCATTAGCTGCCTGAGCAAGCAAAAGCCCCACTACTGGCAAAATCGATCCCTTCTTTTTATCGAGAACATCTCCAGGGCTTACCTTATCTGAGCATTCAGCCCAAAAAAGGAATGGGACGCGACCCTGGCATCGGGCTGCACACTGCAGTGATCCAACAATGGCATAAGAACTGCAGGAGAAAGTCAGAGAGCTTGCTTTCAATAGCCCGGCAAGGAGCATCGTGGCGTGGCCAGTGACCACTGCCAGGGCTGCAGAGAGACAGCCCTGTCCCTGAGGTAAGCCCCAACTAGGGTCCTGAAGGAGGACCCATGCAAGGAGGGTGCAAGGATGCTGCTGGGTGTTATGCTGCGTTTTGATCTCTGTGTAGGTGACAGAAACAGACCCAGAGTAAGAAAAAAAAAAGAACAACAATCCCCCACCCCCCCCTCCACCCCAGTGAAATAAGGTGCTATTTTCTGCACTTAATGCTGCTGGCCTTTGAACTTGAACAAGGGATTTATTTCAGTCACCATGACAAGCAGCAAAAAAGATGGTTTCAGCCAACACAAACTAAACCTCTGTTTGAGAGCTGCTTATTCCTGCATATAAAGACACACCCTCCTGGGCCCAGAGGGGCTGTATATCTCCTTTCATGGACAGGAGCAACAACTGGATGAAAGCAGGAGTGATGGGTGCCCATAGAGAGCACATCTAAAGCAGAGCAGTGCCTCAGAGGGAAAGCCGAGAGAGACTTGCTGTCTCTGGTCTGGCCAACCCCGAGGTGAAACATTTTCCTGATCCAAGACTCCAGTTCTCACTCTCCTCCAACTCGCACGCCTGTGACCATCTCTAATGAAGGGGCATCAGCTGCTACAAGGAGGGTGCACAGCAGGGAGAAGAGTCCTTGATCTCCTCCTAACACGTGGAGGGATCACAGCTGCAGGGGCCCCACCTGGTCCCACTGTCCTCAGTAGCCCTGCCAAAGAGTGGGAAAGCCGAATCCCACCACCACAGCAGATGCAGGTAGAGCAGTACCTGCCAGAGGTACTGCCTCACCCTCTGAGTCAGGGCTCCCATCTCCCACAGACAGAGGCAAACACCATTTGCAACCCACAGGCAAACTGCTGCCTCTGCATTTGACTGCCTGGAATCCAGCCTTCGCTCTCATGGATGAAGACAGGGACAAAGCCTGCGGGGACGGACTTACCGGTGGGGACAGACTTACCGCTTGGGAACATGATCAGCGCGAGCTGGATGAGCCGGGCAGCTTTCTCCCGGGCTTGGCTTAGCTCCAGCTCCGAGCGCTCCTCCTGCTGGCTCAGGAAGAAATAGGCCAGCGGCACCGAGAAGGCAAAATTGGGG
This sequence comes from Pedionomus torquatus, assembly GCA_013398155.1. NCBI lineage: Eukaryota > Metazoa > Chordata > Aves > Charadriiformes > Pedionomidae > Pedionomus > Pedionomus torquatus. The sequence continues at coordinate 10,901 of VZRU01014322.1, forward strand.
AGCTGGGACAAATTCCGGTGACTCTGCAGGATGAGAGACAGATTTACCGAGAAATGATGCTATGCAGAACAATCTCGATGTGGCTCAGCTGCACACAGGGTGGGGTTTCTTGCTTGCTGGATTAAATTACTGCCCAGCCATTGGCTTGGTGCCCCCACAACTGAGTAAGCAATTTGGAGTTTGTACAATTGTTTGCAGGGTACCAGGATTACACCCTTTCCGGGTCATTCTGATGATTTCGGGGTGCCAGCCTGGCCCTCATGGGGCCCTCAAAGGGCTAAGCTAGTTCAGAAAAACCTCACACTCTGACCCATCTGCCCCCTCCAGTCCAGCCCAGTTGGGCAGAACCCCAGGAATCAGTGCTTCCCTCTCTCGCCTGGGCAGCCTGTTGGGAACTCACCTCCACCTCCTGGAACATGCGGGTCAGGAAGGTGTATTCTCTGGCTCGGAGGGAGAGGAAATCAATCAGCAGTAGCACACATAGTGGGTCATTCTCTGGATCAAGGCTTCAGAGAGAGGCGAGCACAAGGGGAGGAAACAAAAAAAATCAGTGTCACAACAGCTGAAGTAGCTGTCCTCATTTTTAAGTCAAACAGGACTTTCCCACTAGCATTCAGAGAACTTCTGTGTCTCAGCAAATGGAGGTAACAGGAACATGATTGTTCCTGCACAGGCAGCATGATGGTGCAACACCTGGTCTGCATCCCTGAAGAGGGGTGACAGTGTCCCCCATAACCACACAGGAGGAGGATCAATGGCCACAAACTGAGTGGGCTGAAGCCACTGTTGTACATCTGCTCCACAGAGACTGTAAGCTCTGCTATAATAACCAGTCAGGCCCCACAGCTCAGCAGTCAACAGCAAGGGCCACCCAGGTCCAATCTGTTTAAGCCTCCTTCTCAACAATTGTCCCTCTCCAAAGAGGCACCACAGGTAAGAGCCCATGCTCAAAACTAACCTGTGACACTGCAACTCTAAGGAGTGGAAACAAGCCCTCACTGAGCCTGAGCGCATCAGTACACCTCTGGATTTTTATTTTTTTCTTCCCCTGCTTGAGTTAGGTTTGGTGCATTGTTCGAGGCGTGTTCCCCCAAACCTGAGACACCCTGTCACATGCTGCAGGAAACAGGGTACAACCCTCAGTAAGGGCACCTACCTCAGAATCAGCTTGCAGAACTCGAGGGCTGTCCGGGGACAGCCTCTCTTCTCCAGCAACATCAGGTGCTTGAAGAGAGCCAGGAAGAAAGACCTGTGGGGAGAACAGGAACAGGTTTTAGAAGCCAGATTTGTTGAGAAATATCTCATTCTACTCAAGGACAGGGACCCACAGTCAGCCCCATCTCCTTACCCCCTGAGCATCAGCACCACAATGCAGCCAGGGGAGTCCAAGGGACCCAGTATATACCAGTATATACTGGTGCAGTATGCAGTGACACAGATCCTCCATGATCCTATCTCTCTCTCTTTTTTTATTTTTTTTGTTTTAATTTCTTTATACCAGCACAGTGGAAGCAAACCTGTGGCCTGCTTCATGCCTGCTCCCCAAGGCCCCGCAGCCTTGTGCTCTTGCAGACTGGCCAACAACGCAGGACAACAGAAAGAAGTAAATCCCTGAAGTCTGTCCCACTTTGTCCCAGCCAGCCCAGCCACACGGGGACAGTGCCACAGTGCATGCACAATGTGTACAGGGGGAGGACTAAGACCCAAATTGGGCATAATACAGACGTCTGCGTTCAGGTCACAGACAGCGCCAAGCCCATCAGAGACAGGGTACTGGAAATCTGAGCAACCTTCAGGTACATCAGTTTGGGAGGGATGACTTGGGTCAGCTGACTGGAAAATTCCCAGAATAAAGTCACCTTTCCCCGCAGCTGCAGAGCTGTCATTACATAAAGATCTGGGCTGGGAGCAGCACAAGTGCTGGCGACGAAGGCTGGGCAGGCAGCACACAAGCAACCAAGCACAGCTGTAGATGAGCAGCGAGTATTTTTGTGACAAAAATAAGTGCCATTTTGGGCTATGGGGCACTAATTGCACAAGAAGAATGCGACGGAGGGGGGAGTAGTTACAGCTCCAGTAAGAAATCCTCAGGGAAAGAGGATGCTTTGCAAAGAAACCTCGGTGTAAGAGTTGCCAGTGCCCCAGCACCCATCTCAGGAGCCCTGCTGCTGCCTTGCTGAGGGGCACGGCCACCGACCACTGAGTGGCAGAGCTTGTTCCAACAGAAAGGGACATTCAAGGTCCCCCGCCACCGTGGATGACGCAGCAAACGCTGTGAATCTGGGTCTCCGTGTCCAAAGTAGGCCAGGGCATGCCACAACGGCTCTCTGGCAGACGTGGGACAGGCCAGCTTGCTGCCTACCTGTTTTCTGGCCGCCGGTAGTCCAGCCTGCAGGTCCCGCTGGTGAGACTGAAGAGGGGGTGGAAGGAGCACTCCAGGCTGTACAGCGCCTGCTCTGCAGACAGCAAGGACAGCGTCAGGGCACGCCAACACCCCAGCACCCAACATGGTCCCACTGCTCACGGAACAGCAGTCAATTTAGCCCAGAAGACACTGATAATTGAGAGCTCTGGCACGAAATAAGCTTGTTCACAGTCCAGCAAGGCACAAAGCTATTTTGGAGTAGGTGGTCACTGCAGATACTCAGGTAAGCAAGCCTTGCTTCCTTATGAGACCATTCGATTGTGCTCCAGTTGGGAAAAGTGACTCTCCTGGAGGTCTGGGATTGAGGCCGGTACAGCTGCCTCTGCCACAACTATCTTCCCATAAGGAAGCCAAAATTCCTGTCCTCACCTCACCTCCAGCCCCTCCTATCACCCTGTAAAGCACATGCCCTGGTTAGCAAACAGCACATACTAGATATCAGACTGAAGCACAGCAGTCCAAGGGGCAGCCATTCTCCAGGATGCCTCCTGCCCCCATACAGGCTGCAGTGCCCTGAGGAGAAAAGCCCAATGTGCTGACCTGCAATGTCTTGGTCAGAGGAAGGAACAGCAGAGTGGCACAGAGGGCTGGGCTGGCTCCTCACAGAGGGCACAGGATTCCTAGAGCAACCCTCGCACTGCAGAACCTGGTAACTACTAAATCAGACTCTCCTCCTGCAAGGGGTGTCCTAAAGGTGAGAGCCCATCGTGTCCAAAATGCATGGACAAGTTGTCTGAAGGTGAGCACTGATGTGCTCTGCCCCAGACAAGTGCATCTGGCTCCGTTTAAAAGCCTCCAGCAAAAGCTGCTGGTCTGCAGGATCACATCAGGCCAAGAACTACAGACACAACCCAACCAACTCTTCTGGTTTGCTGCCTCTCTGCTGAAACAAAACTGACGCTGAACCAAAATCTCTTGTTTACTAATTCATGCCAAGACATTTGCTCTTCACTTCAGCTCTTACCTACAAGCTCACGGGCCATCTCCTGATCCTCCTGCATCCGGCACACGTCACTGAGCAGCAGAAGGGAGTCCACATGGTATGGCTCCAGCGCCTGAAGCAGCGGCTACAGAAGAGCAGGAGCTTGATTAGACGATGGCACAAATCACAGGTTCCTCGTGCCCATGAGGCAAGCTCTGGAAGCGTGGCAGGGAGGCAAATGCCCTGACACTGTGCCTAGGAGAAAGTGGCTGCTCCTGCCCCTGGCTCTGAAGGTGAAGAAATCCTGTCTCACACCATCAGAAAGCCAGTGTTTACATTGTAGTGCAACCACCTGGGAATGCACCTCACATGAAAGGCTAAAACTATGGATTAAAAGAACCTAAGAACCATCTCACTGAATCAGAGCAGAGGTTAATCTTGCCTTGTCTCCAAAAGCAGACACCGGGGAAAGAGGGTACGAAGCTGGGTACGTGTGATAACGCCCAGCACTCTCTAAGCTACCAACCTTTAGGGGTTCAGGGACCACCACTGTCAAAGATGCCATTAGTATTAATGGTGTCTCCTCCCTGGATTTTGTTCACTTACTGACCCAGGTACCTCTACAGGACCCCAGCTCTGCGATACAGAAAGCCATCACTCAAATACACAATGCAAAGAACTCCCTTTAATCCCAGCCTGCCAGCTCCATCCCTGTGCTGGAAGGGCCAGCAAGATCTCTCCCCACTCCACGCAGGATTTGGGCTCTCGACCACAGCTTCCCTCAGGCACCTTCCTCCCAGTCAACCCAGCTTTTCCAGCACAGAGACCGGTCAGCCCTTTGATCATCTTTACTGTCCTCCTCTGAACCTCTCCCAGCCCACTGCATCCTTTTGAAGGTGAGGACCCAGAACTGTGTACAGTATTCAAGATGCAGACAGCAAGCATAATCACATTTTTTGTTTTATTATCTAGCCCTTAACAATTCTAAGCATTTCATCAGGCTCTTGCTTCCTCTGGGTACCGAGAAGACGTTAGGACACAACTATTACAATTCTGGGATCCAGCTCCTGAATGATAATGGTTTTAATATATAATTTTTGCAGGCTTCAGAATAGAACTTTAAGCACACCTCAAAAATCCTAGGCATTCACTAACTACTTTTCCCAAGTGCCTAAAATTCAGTTTCAATACAAAAATACAGAAGTTACTTCCAATCTTCTCAAAGTTTAATTCTGGGGATTTTTCCCCCCAAAGGGAAAAAAAAAAAAAGGTTTCTAAAGCTACAGAAGTTGTACATCTGCAGGGTGGTCATGAGCATGCCCACCTACAATACAAAGCCTTTATGTTCTAGGCTGTCCCAGCCTGGCGCCTTTGCCTCAGCACCACTTGCCTGAAGTTTTACCCCTTCCCTTCTTGCTCTCAAGTTCCTTTCTAGTTTGCTTTTTTTTTTTCTTGGAAGAGATAGAACACATGGGGTCATTGTGATGGGAAAAAAGTGCTCTTCATGTGCTCGCAACTTCACCAGCAAACCCTATTTAACCCACTGGCAAGAGCAGAAAAACACTCAATGAGCAGGAGACCCAAAAAAAAATATCACATTTTGCATGCTGAAAACATAGCAGCAAGGCAGTCTAGGCTCCAGCTATGTGAAACCATGGCTCTCACAGATGAACTGGTTGGAGGTTTGAAGTACTTCTGCCACCAGTCAACCTGTGTCTGTTAGATCTTACCCTTAATATTCTGTTAAGGGTAAGTTGAAAGACTAAAGCTGTAGGAATATTTTCAAATGTAGCCAGATCCACTAAACAGGGACAGAGCATAAAGACTATAACGTTCTACGGAAAAGCTGTCCTGCTCTGCACAGCCATGAGACCGTGTCCAAGCTGTCCTTAGGACGCTGGCTCTTGGGCTGATCTCTGCTGCATAGGAATTACTTTACATCATTTAATGTGAACCCCAGCCCAGTCAGCAGGCAGAACTGATGAGCAGGAGGGAGCAGTGGCCACGAGCAGAGTGTGGGAAAGCAGAAGGAAGTAAACTTTATTTAGTACACAATGGCCTCTTTAAGAAACTTCTCCAGGGCATATATCCGAGCTCATGTGGCCAGGGTTTTCAGAGCAAAAATACCTCAATTATGGTTCAGTAGGGCGCAGAGCAATTTTACTGTTACTTATCACTACAAACTCTAAAAGTTACCATACAGTTTAATGAGCTTGGACACGCATGAAGAACTTTCAACACAAAGACTGTTTTGCTGAAATACCAAGAAAAGACACATTTTTCATCCATGCAAGAGTTTATAAATAGAACAGCTGTTAGATTCCCATTTAAAGATAGGTTTATACAATATTTTTCCTTTCCCAGCTGAAGAGCTGAGACAAGGGACTTTTATTCCTACTCTTTCAGCCTAACAGTCAGGGCCTGCAGGCTCCTCTTCCAGATGGCTACCTGCCATGCTCTCAGCAGAACCAACGAGGCTCCACCACCAGTCACTGGACCTCATTTCTCCCAAGGTGGTTGCTTATCTTTTAAGGTGAAAGCAGAGCTCAGCAAGCAATGCTGCCTTGCCCCACACAGAAGGGGCACATGGCTCTGCTGCTCAATATGAGACTGGTGAAAAAAAAGCCCTGAGATGCATCAGCCCAACCTCCCCGGCCAGGGAAAGGGGCTGCAGGAACACAGGAGGTAACAGCACAGGCAACCCAATCTCACAACATACCACAACGCTGTTGGGGTCCATGGTCTCTACATTTTCCAGGAACTTCAACTGCACTTCCTGGTACTTGCGATGGTGCTCAAATGTGAAGTACTGCACTCCCGCCTTGGTGTCCAACAGCTGCATGACAATACCTAGAAGATGCAGAAGAGACATGGGTAGCACTGCAGCCAGCTGGCCAGCACAGCACCAAGAGAAGTTCTCCTGCTTTCTTATTGCACAGAAAGCTCACCCCCATCATCAGGTCCACAGCCAGATGTGTCATCAGAAACTCCCAAAGAATTTCACTCCTTTCCTTCCTCCCATGAGTCAAAGTCCAAGACCCACCCGATCTCCCATGGATATTTCTCATTATTCAGCAAGACTGCTGTTAAGTAGAGAAGCACTAATCACCTGCTACCTCAAATAAAGGGAGGGAAAAAGCTCAAACACTAAGATACAATACAACAGAGTTCTCCCTCTTGAAAAAGGAGGTATTTCCATCAGCTGACAAATAGTTCATTTTCTGCATCAGCCAGCACAGAGCCTGGGCCTGGCAGCTGATAAAAGCAGCTCTGGTTTCCACATGCAGATGTTCTAGGGAAGCCAGGCTGGCAGGAGCAGCTGTCCATGGGACCGAGGTGCCCTGGTGACCAGCAGCAGCACAGTACTTCTGGACCAAAAGCCTCACCTGTTCTGGTGTAGCGTGGCCAGGTGCTCTGGGGAGTCGTCAGCCACGTGCCACGGACACACTGGCGCTGCCTTTGCCTGAGGAAATAAACATGACAGGTCACAGTTTCTCTGTACAAACAGAATGCAGAGGGCTGAAAGCAGCCAGAAAAACGATGATTCAGGAAAAAAAGAAATCCAACTTCTTCCCCAGCTGCAGCCCTGCCACATGGGGCTTTTGCCCAGAGCTTCAACATGTTTTGCCTTCAAGACACAACATACCTTCGCTCAGGCTCTGCCTTACTTGAACCATTCCTCTTTGGGTCACCCAGTGCCTCCAGCATTTCCACTTCAATAACTTCTCTCCCCCCTTTTTATTCCTGCCAAGTTCTCAGCTGCCTCTTTGCTTCCAACAGCTTCCCAGGTCCAATTAAGAGAGCCCCATATCCCTCTGACTCATCTCTCTTCCCAGCAGCGCCTTCAAATGCCAACTGATTTAGTTAAGCCGTACTGACAAATGCAACCAATTTATTGGTTCAGGCAAAATCAAGGCTATTCTAAGAAAGTCATGTTTCCTCAATATGGGACTGCTGCTTCTTCCTCAAGCACTAAATATTCTTCCACAGGCTCTCTCAGAGAGGCTTCTGCTACCATAATCACTGCTCTGAGCTTATACCCTTCTTATGTGCACAATTTTCAACCAGTTCATGAAAGCAAGGATTTCTGGATAATACTGATGACAGCACAATGGATAATTGCATAGAGACCTCACACCCAAAAAACAGTAAGTTCCCTGGGCCCCTTAAAGCAAGTGAGAGAAAAAAAGTGAGAAAAGCAAGCCTGAGAAATATTCAGGGTCCATCAGAGGCTTTGGAATATCAACAAGCAACAAATGCTGTAGAAAGACAAAAAAAAAAAAAAACCACATATACATCTTCGAGCCTGTACTCTACAAATTTGAATTAAAAGACTTTACAAGGGTGTTGACAGTAAATGAGANGCCTGGAGAAGTCTTCCCCATATCACAAAAAAATATGCTCCTGTCCCAACAAGTGACTACTAAATGAGTAAGACACCCTAAACCCTGGATTCCCTGTCCAGGTGTGGCACTGGGGGCTCAGTAAGCTGAACCAAGGGAAGGACAGACACACCAACTTGGACTTTGAAAGGGTTTAGTATTAGATTCTGGACTAACCTCTGATCACCAAGAACAGCACGAGCCCCAAAGTATCTCTTCAACTCGTTCTCTGGATTCAAGTTTCTGACAAGGTTGAAACAAGAAAGAAAAGCTATTGTCAGTTAAACACAGCCAAAAGTCTCACACTCAGGTCTTCTCCATCAGTGCCAAGTATTCTGTACCTTGAACTATTTCTGACCAGTCCCCCGAACTGTCATACACACCACTGATCTGACACAACAAACCAAGAAGAGACTAAAAATGGTCAGAACAGGAGGTATCAAAACATTTTTTCAATCAGATGCACAATTTCTTTGCGCTCCGCTCTTAAACAGCGCTGAGCTGGGGAATACTTCTGCTGCCCTCTCCAGGGCAGCTGGGGTCTTAGTCTGGGAATATTCTCTGGAGAGTCTCCGTGCAGGAGCGTGTGCTCAGGGTACGTGTGTCTGGAAAATAATAGATACCTACCTGCTGCCGAGCCTAGCATGGCAGCTTGCAGCGTGGGGCAAGCACCCTAGCCACTGCATGGAGACTGGCAAGGATTAAAATACATGTTTTTAATACAAAGATCTTGTCTCAAAGCATGACAACACCTCCAGGTTTTTTTGACCTAACACTCGTTGAAGAGAAGGGAGGAGTGTTTGATAGGGGTTTCTCTACCATTCAACAAGCAGAGCTCCGAGAGGGAGTGGAAGGCTGAGATGCAGCACCGACAACCCTCACTCGCTTGGGGATTATCCTGCTCTCAAAGGTTTCTGCATAAGGTTTTCTGGTTACTTGACCAGAAAAATCATTGAGTTTAAAACCACTTCTAGTTAAACAAATATTCTGCTTTTACTGAAACGTCCCTGAACAGGCTGCACTAGCACCGAGTACCCACCAGCCCAGGCTCAGTTTCGATGCAGTGTGTCTGAAGGTTTCAAAACCAGGACTGGTAAATTATCCCAGCTACAAATTTATGTCGTTCTCCAACAAGAGAAAGAACTGCCAGTGTCTGCACCAGCCCTGGGCTCTGGAACACGATGGACACACCAGCCAGCCCCTTCCCAACAGGTTTCCCAGTGCAATTCAGGCCCAGGTGTAACAGGTCTCTAATTTGAGCCTGACTCATTCTTCAGCTCTTGGACACTCTAGGTGTTTAGTCCACTTTGTTGATGGTGACATGTGGGAAAGGTTAGACAAGTCCAACTGGCTTTTTTGGTGAAATTAGCTCTTGGCACTTCTCAGCCCTCCTTGGAGGACAGCATAGACTGCACTGGGGCCTGTTGCTTATAGTGCCCACTCTGAATGCAGCCAGTCACCTGGCCAGGAGAGTTTGATTGCAAAGCTTTATGCACCAGGCCTCTCAGCAGCTCTGCAGAGATTCTCCTACAGATTCGTCGAGTGTTCCATGCTTGAAGGCACCTCTGGAAGCTAACCTGGTTCTGTCACCCCCTCAAACCAGGCTTGACAGCAGAGAACACCAGCCACCGCTCAAAACCAAACACAGCTCTAAAAGCAACAGTTAGAGACAGGGACGTGCACAACCACTACTACAACCCCTTTCCAGCTAGGTCCTCATTACACCGGGAGGCTCCCAACTCCGTTCCTTGAGGGAAGGGACATCCATACCATGGGCAAAGCCAAAATCAGGAAGGAAGCAAGCACTACCTGTGCTCTATGTAGAGTAGAGGCCTGCTGTCGGTGGTTATTCCACCCTGGGTCTGCTGTAATAGCCCATTGGTATCCTCGATCTTCTCCAGCAGGCTGTCGATGTCTTCCAGGTCATTGTCTTCCTTAAGATAGGCACATGCAAAGACAAGGCAGTTATTATAGAATGAGTCACCACAGCACGCAGGTCACCCAGCAAAGATCACACCCAGCTGCCTCTAGGCCCTGATCTCCATGCGATACCGGTGCAGCCCCTACCACTCACCCCAACGCTCACCTTGGGCACACACATACCCTCTGTTACCAAGGCCTCCTACTTTGTACCTTGCACTCTTTATTCCCTCAGGAATCCCACACAGAGCCTGCCTTCCCCGTCCAACCACCCCTGTAAGCACTGGCTGCTTTTCCACACTTGCTCAAGCTGTCACAGTGCTACTGCTCTTCACAGCACCATGAGTATGAACATGCCAGCTGAATATATCCAGCACGGGCGAGAGCTGGCAGGCTGTCTGGTCTCTGGTCTGCCCCTTCCTACCCAGCCCTCACTATGCTTTGTCTGGTTTATTTATATTACAATCCCTACAATATCGTTAAATGTTAGAATGATGATTTTAATCACAAATTTTTAAATAATCAGCTGTGACTTTCCTAAGAAGATATCAAACACCCAAGTGATTTTAACCCAGATCTAACATACTGCAATCGCACTTTTCACATCTTGTAACAACTCAAAAAAATATATCCAGCAGTACACATTCAACAGTTGCATAATACTTTTATCCTGATTTTCCTCTATTTTTCCCCATAAATGGCAAGTGATGCATTTCTTATGCAGGCATTTCACATCCTCCTCATGATGTACGTGGGTAGAACACGGAATTCCATTCACAACACCCAAATAGAACTGTGAGCTTGCCTTTTCCAGCTAAATATAGCCACCCCGCGTGGAATGGATACATGAAAAATTTATAATGTGCTTTGTATTTAAGCGCTTGAACAAAGGTGTTATTATCCCTAGTTAGCAAATCAAACTGCCTGGTTCTGGGCATTATGTCTCACTACTGCCAGCTGTAGGCTCATGTCATCCTATCATTCGTTATTCTTGAACTGGGAGAGGAAACGGGCTCTTCGATCAGGTTCTCTGCCTTAGTAACTCGCTCTGAGCTCGCCCAGCTGAATTCCCAGGGAGGAGGCGGCCAGCTGGGCACCTGCACTGGAGTAACAACTCACCCACTCAGCACTTCAGTGTACTCTGGCTCACGCTGTTTAGCACAGGATCTCCCTTGAGTGAGTATTTAAGATTCTTAAACCTCAGCAAAAACCCAGCTTCCACCTGAACTTTAATTCTATTGAATTTAAAAGACCAATGACTGTAATCTGTTTAGTGTCCCAGCTTAGCGCAAGCAGATGAAGTATATTCAAGCATACACATTTGTCTCCAAATTTTATCTGTAACAAAGATGCTGGGTAAAGTTCTCGGTGCAAGCACATATCCCTAGAGGTAGGTAGCTTAGAGAGAATCACTGTGCCCCTTGCGTGCCTGTGCATGGAGGAGAAGGAAACGTGAACAACAGCTGGCAGCGAGAGCTCTCTATGGCTCTGCAGAGCAGAGACAGCTACCTAAGTAGGGCAAGGAAAATATAATGAAAATACAAAAATCCTCAACACAGTACCTCCTCCTGTGCAAAGCCTCAAAGCAGAGATGAAAGAAAACACTGCTGTGAGGATTTCAGCTCTAAGCATACGCAGCAGAGCTGCGCTGGCCCTGGCTGCTGGAAAGACAAGTCAAAAGCTGCTGTTGCCACATCATAATTTTAAAGGAGTACAATGCAAAACCAAGCATTTTTTCCCCAAAAATCTTTTCTGCAGAGTCAGAGCATCCACTTTGCTAACCCAAATACAGAAATCAGCACAGCCACTAACTTTCAGAGCAAATGCAGACATACCAGAGCGTCCCCTGTTGAAGTTTTCTTGGTTTTTCTTTTCTTTTTTTTCTTTCGTGTCTTGTTACTCAACGTAGGCTGCAAAGAGAAACGGAACAGCTGTCAGAGCATGCCCACGGACTGCAGGGATGAAAGCTCCACCAGGAGCCACCAGCACGCCAGGAGGGCCCCTAAATGAAACCAATATTCATCCTTTCAAGTTTTTCAGTGAGTGGAAATTAAGACATAAGGAGAAAATGGAGAAAAGCACCAAGTGTTCACAAATGCAAGGCTTAAATTTCAGCTGACTTTCCTATACCTGAGACTACAAAATCAGGCAAGAAACTTTTTAGATAAGCCAGGTATGGAAGATACATTTCAGCCCTCCTTTAAGCTCTAGAGCAAACTTTATTTCTGACAGTTGCACCAGTGACTCAAACTTCCATAGAAACCAAAACCTTCCCGAAAGCATCACATGAAATAGACTCCTTTCGCTGCCGACACAGCTACTTCAGCTCATGATGCCATGTAAAATTCCCTAACCTGACAGGCACACTGCTGTCCACACTGGCTCTTCCCCAAGGTATACAAAGCTAAAAAGTGTATTTCCAGAATCTACCCAACTCATACAGAGAGTAACTGCATTACCAGAACAACCCCACAGCTCCCAAGCTGATTTCAGAATGAGAGGAACGTGCAGCCCCAATTCAGCTCTATCAAATGGAGGGGAGACGACTGCTGAGGGCTCCCATGTTTCTATCCAGGAAGCTCTCAGAGAAGCAGCAGGTGCACCCTGCAGTGATTACGCAGCAAATTCAGTCAGGGCCCACTGGAACCAACCGAGCAGAGCTCACACTGCACATCCAGACCATTCCCAGGCCTCTGAGCTGTCTAATACTACCAGCACAGCTGGACCATACACAGACAGTTGTCTTTGCTCCTCCGGTCACACCACCTGGCACCCAAAACCCACAGGCACACCCCAAACACTGCACCCTAATGGGGGCGATCAGGGAGTCAATCCCCCTTCACTCACCCCTATCCTCATCTCCAATAATACACAGGCTAGACTTGCAATGTCAAATTGTTAATTAAAGTGCCCCTTTCCTTACATGTTTCTCTATGGAGACACTTCTGAGCTGATAGAGACCACAGGAGCAAAACTTAACACAAAACAACAACAAAATGCTTCAGAAAAGAGCAAGTACAATGTTTAGTTTACATTGCGTCTTCATCCACCCCAAAACAAATGCTTGACTGATGTCCTAGTTTCAGCTGGAATAGAGTTAATTTTCTTCCTATTAGCTGCTGTGTTTTGGACTTAGTATGAGAATGTTGGTAACATATATTGTTTTAGTTATTGTTTAAGTAATGCTTATATTAAGTCAAGGACCTTTTCAGCTTCTCAGAGAAGCTGAGAGGGAGCATAGACAGGACAAGCTGCCCAAAGGTATATTCCATACCACAGACATCAGGCTGAATATCAGTATATAAATGGGGATTGGCCAGGGAGCAGGAACCTGTGATTGCTGCTTGGGAGTGGCTGGGTAATCAATCACCAAGTGGTAAGCAACTGCACTGCATCACTCACTTTGTATATTCTTTTACCATTATATATTTTCTCTTCTGCTTCTGTTCTATTAAACTGTCTTTATCTCAATTCGCGAGGGTTTTTTTTATTTTTCCCTCTCTTCTCCCACTGGTGGCAGGGAAGAGTCAGTGAACGGCTGCGTGGTCCTGGGATCAGTTGCTGGTTGGGGATAAACCACAACACCAAGCATTTACAGAACAGCTCAGCCCTGTGTATGGTGCAGAGCTCAACTAACTGTGCAGTGAAGGGAGCACAGAAGCAATATGCATTTCAGAATCCCAGGGTGCTTTCCTTCCCATGTGCTTTGCCCTCAGCACTCATGAGGACACAGCACAAGGTCCTCCTCAGGAACCTCCCCTCTGTGAATATAAAATCTCCCCAGATCCCAGGTGCAAACCCAACCCTCAGCACCAAACTTCTTACTCTCCACCAGATCTGGAGCCCCAAGCACCTGGGTTTAAGCTCCCCATGTGTTGCTCTTCCCTGAGGTTCAGTTCATCAGGCTCTGACAAAACCCAGGTGCAAGGGAAAAGAATCATGCTTGTTTGGCACCCGCAAAGCTGCTTGGTACACACAGGCACAGACAAATAAGAAAATTTCTCTCTGTACCTCGCACAGCAACCACCATCATCCATAGATACCTGTGGTTTAGTTACCGTTTGGTCCAGCTGCAGCGTCTCCTCCCCATCTCTCTGCCCATCACCTTCAGTGTCTTCAGTTACAGCCCTTTTGTTGTTCCCTTCTGCTGTAGCCTGCTCGCTGAGACGGGCATCCCCTGGCTCCTCTCTGGATGGCAGTTCATCCTCTGACTCCTCAGCAGTGATCTGCACAAACAGATGGATAAGCTGCTAACACAGCTGGCACAGGGCTGCATTCTGCCCTCTCCTGTGCCCAGTGGACAGAACTCCCCAGGGATCTGATCTGTTCCACTCACAGCTGCAAATGGAAGAGAAAAACATCACAGAAGCAGCACAGGGCTCAGCTGCCCAACTGGCTTCTCCAGCAGACGGACAGGGATGAACCCTCACTTAAAGTGTGTCAATCAGCAGGTGTCTGGAACAGCCCCACACCCACCAAATCACTGGAGGGCCACGATAATGCATCTGCTGCACAGCATGGCCAGCAGAAAAAACGTAGCCCTATCTCTTTGGAAGACTTCGCTCTTCCTTGAAGAGAGCCTCCAAAGTCAGTCTTGCCTAATGCTCACACAGTCAAGTCTTAGGGAATGACAGGGAACCCCTAGGACAGGCCAAGGTGCCCAAGGACTGACCTACTTGTGCCATCAGGATATGCCCGACCCCCAACCTCCAGCACCAGGATCTTGTGGGGTTGGGAAGGTGGCAGGAAGGTTTCTAAACTGGTTTCGCCCACTGTTTGATGGCCTCAACACTCAGGCCTGGTTCTCACAACATCCAGACCCAGACCACCCAGCTCCTCCTAGGCCTCCCTCCAATTGCCTCCCAGTTTTAGCCACAGTTGTTGCCCCCTCAAGTCCTCCCCATAGCCCCCATCTCACTCCAATTCCTTCTATTTCCTACCCTCCAATTCACATCTCCTCAGCTAAGCCTCACCCAGGCCCTCTGAGTCACCCGCCATCCCAAACCCCTCAATCCCACTCCAGTGACTGACCCCAAATCCCTCCTTCCCCCAAAGTGCCACCTCAGTCACACTCACCCCGGGCCACTGTCATCCCTCTGGTTCACGGCAACACAGCCCCCCTGTTCCTTCTGCTCACCTTCCAACCTCTCCCAGTCACTACTCTCGGATTAACTCTTGTACAGTCACTGTCACCCTTCAGTCATACACCATCCCAATAACTGCCACC
>VZRU01014323.1:9174-21269 GCA_013398155.1 Pedionomus torquatus
GGAGGGATTTCAGAGCCGGGCAGACGTGGTGCTGAGGGACACGGGGCAGTGGTGGGTTGGGCAGCGTTGGGTTGACAGTTGGCCGTGATGACCTGGCAGGTCTTTTCCAATCCCACGATGCAGCAAAGTGCCCCCAGCACAGACATCCTGAAGCGGGAGGAGGCATTGGGTTGAGGCAAGAGTGGCCTTTACAGAGGAAACCCCCCCGTGCTCAGGCAGCCGTGGGGAGCAGAGGTGGTCCTGGACCACGGGGAGGTGTTTCCTTAGCGCCGCCGTCACTGTCTTCACGAGGAGCCCAGAGGAGGAACGATGCTTCAGTGATGCTTTTTTATGGCTGCTGGAGCGTGACGGCGTGCAGAGGGCAAACGGCACCGCAAACTCGTGGGCTTTTGTAGAAAAGTGAGTAATGATAATGAGACACTTCTTCCTCTATCTGCTAATGAGGAACGCGCCGCAGGCTCGTGCTTAATTAGAGGGTGCTGTCTCAAGCAATCTTCACAATAAAGGAGCTGATGGCGAAGGCGGGGGGAGGTTGTTTATAGAAACCTGCTCCAAGTTGAGTCATCCTCACGGTGGCGTGAAAGGAAAAAATCTGGCCTGGAACACATCCCCCCGCCTCGCCTGGAGCTGAGGTGTCCCACCGCAGAGGGGTCCTGACCCCAGGGTCCAGCCAGCGGCCCGGCTGGAGGTGGCAGGGAAAATCCAGCGTCCCCTCCTCGCTGTAACCCCGTCCTCTAATCCCCTGGGGGCGAACATATGGAGCTGCAGCTTAAATCCACTTTGGCTTCTCATCCTCATTAGGAGGCTGCTGGGCAACCTCCTCCCTTCGGGGAGGAACCATCTAATTTCCAGCTCCATGTCAGTCCCGTTGTTATTTTTCCTCGAACCAACATTGATCTTTCATTTAAACAGCTCTTCCCCTGCCTTGATGTTCCTCTTCTGATGTATTTATGTCTGATGTATTTATAGGTGGCACCGTTATCCCTTCCCAGCCATTCACAGAATCATGCTATGGGGTTGGGAGGGACCTCTGGAGATCCATCTCCTCCAACCCCCACCCAGAGCAGGTCCCACGGGAACGTCTCCAGGTGGGGTTTGAATGTCTCAAGAGAAGGAGACTCCACCACCTCTCTGGGCAGCCTCTGCCAGGGCTCTGACACCCTCACCCCAAAGAAGTTCCTCCTTGTGTTGAGATGGAACTTCTTCTGTTCCAGTTTGTGCCTGTTCCCTCTTGTCCTGTCCCTGGGCACCCCTGAGAAAAGCCTGGCCCCATCCTCCTGACACCCACCCTTGAAGTATTTCTAGGTGTTGATCAGATCCCCCCTCAGCCTTCTTCTAAGACTAAACAGACCCAAGAATGAGGGACTTCTCAGCCTTTCCTCATCAGAGAGTTGCTCCAGGCCTCTAATCATCTTGGTGGTCCTCTCCAGCAGGTCCCTGTCCTTCTGGAACTGGGGAGCCCAGAACTGGTCCCAGTGCTCCAGATGGGGTCCCCCCAGGTCAGAGCAGAGGGGGAGGATGACCTCCCTCCACCTGCTGGTCACACTCTTCCTGATGCCCCCTCAGATTCAATTGCACATGAGGCTCACACACATCCACTTCTCCAGCCTGTCCTGGTCACTTTGGATGTCATTGATGAAGATACTGGACAGCACTGCTTCCAGTGCAGCCCCTTGGGGGACACCACTCGTCACCAGTCCCCGTCAGGACACGGAGCTGTGTTGCTGGTGTGGGTGGGAGGGCTGACAATCCCTTCTTGGCCATGGGGTGGTTGGGATGGGTCTCCCCGATTTGCCACAGGGTGTCCTGTTACCGCTCCTCTGCACCCTGCCTTCACCTCCGCTGGCTGGTGGAGATGACGTGAACATAAAAAAAACCCAACCCTTGTCTGGAACAGAGGTTCCTTATGTAACAGCCCTGCATTTTTCTGGTGAGTAAGAGGAATTTTATCAGTTGGAACCGGTCCCTGCACTCTGGGAACAATTCCTGGTGGGGCTGAGACAGCTCCTCTGCTTGCGCAGAGCCAGCCCTTGCAGCTGAGGGTATTAATAGCCTGGCACAGCGGGTGCGTGCTAATGATAGTAGCATGGGATGGTTTGGGTGGGAAGGGACCTTAAAGACCATCACATTCCCACCCCCTGCCCTGGGCAGGGACACCTCCCACCACACCAGGGGGCTCCAAGCCCCCTCCAACCTGCCCTTGAACCCCTCCAGGGATGGGGCAGCCACAGCTTCTCAGGGCAGCCTGTGCCAGGGTCTCCAAGGCGTCAGCTCCTGGCTGGAACGTGCAGAGCCTTCAGCCTGTATCCACCCAACAGTGGGTTGATGCGAATGGATGAGGTTTATCCTTGGCCTGGGACAAGCATCGTGCCACCAAGTCCCCACGCTTTATCCTCCCACTCAGAGCAAGGACATAAGATTCCCAAGATTTTAGGCAAAGATAAAGGTCTCCCCTGCTCTGGGGAGACCTTCAAGCCCCTTCCAGACCATCAAGGGGCTCCAGGAGAGATGGGGAGGGACTCTTGAGGAGAGACCTAGGACGAGGGGGAAGGGTTTGACCCTGAAAGAGGGGAGATGGAGCTGAGATGTGGGGAAGAACTTCTTTGGAGGGAGGGTGGTGAGGCACTGCAAGAGGTTGCCCAGAGAAGCTGTGGCTGCCCCATCCCTGGAGGGGTTCAAGGGCAGGTTGGAGGGGGCTTGGAGCCACCTGGGGTGGTGGGAGGTGTCCCTGCCCAGGGCAGGGGGTGGCACTGGGGGGGCTTTAAGGTTCCTTCCCACCCAAACTTTTCTGCAATTCTCCCCTGCAGCAGCGTTTGGGAACTGTTGGGTGGGTTTTGTGCCACCTGTGAGGATGGGAAGAAGCTGGGGGTGAATTGATTTCCTCTTATTAGTGTGTGCTGTGTCAAAAGGATCCCTAATTCAAAGCCTCGTTACACCCCTCAATGCCCTTTATGCTGGGGCTTGGGGTGAGGTTTGCAGTGTCCTCTGCCATGCCTGGGTGCTGCTGGAGCTTGGTGGGACAATAGGATGGCACGTTCCTGCTGGAGAACCCTGTGTCCTGGGCAACCTGGCTTGTCAGCCCAAGGCCACCCCGAGATGCTGTTGTGAAGAGCCCTGTGTTATGGTGCTGAAGCCCACAAACGTTGGCTGGTTTGGGGAGGAATTTTAAGAACGTCGTTGTTGCCATGTCCTTTTTCTTCTGCCCTAGTTTGTGAAGTTCGCCAACATCGAGGAGGACACCCCATCCTACCACCGCAGCTACGACTTCTTCGTCTCCCGCTTCAGCGAGATGTGCCACTCCAGCCACGACGACCTGGACATCCGGACCAAGTGAGTGCCACCAGTGGGGTGTCCCCTGTCCCCCCTGGCTCTGGGGGTGCTCCCCTCTGCCCCCCAACCTCTGCCTTTCCTGGAGAAGTCTTTGGGGAATGGTTGAATGAAGGTTGCAGGAACTGATTGCTTTGTGGTGTGATGGAGATGCATGGTGATTCCCTGGAGATGGGCGCATTCAGGATGCTCTTCTTTCCCCCCCCGTGATTTTCCAAGCTTTAAAGCTTCCTGGTTATTTGGGAGGATGAAAGAGGAGGCAAAAAGCCACGGTGGAGCCCGTGTCCAGCCGTGGTTGGCGTTTGCTGTCCTGAGAGCAGGGCAGATGTCCTCGCTGTGACCACAGCTGATGGCAGAAGAAGGGACAGAAGTGCCCTCGGGCGTCTGACTTCAGTTCTTTGGGCAAAATGTGAGCAGGTAAACTAAAACCAGGGTGGCCTTGGTGCATCTCCAGGCTTTAAGCCTGGTATAAAGAAGGCTGAGGGGAGACCTCCTCACTCTGTACAACTCCCTGAAAGGAGGGGGTAGCCAGGAGGGGTCGGTCTCTTCTCCCAAGGAACAGGTGATGGGACCAGATGAAATGTCCTCAAGTTGCTCGTGGGGAGGTTTAGGATGGAGATGGGGAGAAATTTCTTCCTGGGAAGGGCTGTGAAGCCTTGGCAGAGGCTGCCCAGGGCAGTGGTGGAGTCCCCATCCCTGGAGGGATTTCAGAGCCGGGCAGACGTGGTGCTGAGGGACACGGGGCAGTGGTGGGTTGGGCAGTGCTGGGTTGATGGTTGGACCCCATGATCTGAAAGGTCCCTTCCAACCTGGACAATTTTATCGTTCCTCAGAGGCATGTAAACCACCCCCAGAGGCGTCCATCACTCTGGACACCATTCTATGGTTTTAGGATCTCTAAGCATTTCTCATCTTTGCTCCAGGACCATGGCCCTTAGGCAGCTGGAGCTCGGGATGGGTGGAAAGGAAGTGATCCTGGCCCCCAGGAGGAAGGATGGTGATGACGAGAAGAGGCCCCTTGCTCTTAGCAGAGTGAGCGTTCGCTCCAAAAACAGCCTCCTGCAGTATCTGCTCTGTTATTTTCCACCTTTAGAGGCGTTTCCATCTCTCTGGACGGCGTCGAGGCCCAACTTGCTTTGCTGTGACGGGAAACATGCCCCTGGGGGGATTAATTATGGCTAAAGCAGACAGATTAATGTTGTTTACGGCTGCCAAGACCAGGGCTGTCGGTGGTGGGTTTAAAACGGCCCCGTGAGGCACCGATAGCACCTCTGGCTCCTGCTGGGGAGCTCTGGGCAGGAGGCCACTGCTGCCGGGGAAAGGTTTGAAGCAGAGCCCAGATGTCAGGGCAGTGTTTGGGCACATCGGCTTGGTGCTGTTCCCAGAGCAGCTCAACCAGGGACTGGTTTCCTTGCAAAGGGGTGATGTTCTCCTCTCCAGACAGAGATCACGGAATCAGGGAGTTGTCAGTCAGAAGGGACCTCTAGAGATCATCCCGTCCCACTCTCCTGCTACAGCAGGGTTGCCCAGAGCACATCCCTCAGGGCTGCATCCAGGGGGGGCTTGAAGGTCTCCAGAGAAGGGGACTCCACACCCTCCCTGGGCAGCCTCTGCCAGGGCTCTGACACCCTCACCCCAAAGAAGTTCCTCCTTATCTTGGAACAGAACTTCCCGTGTCCCAGCTTGTGCCCGTTGCCCCTCATCCTGTCCCTGGGAACCACTGAGAAGAGTCCGACTCCATCCTCCTTCAACCCCCCTTCAGATCCTTGGGAGCATGAAGGTCTCCCCTCAGCCTTCTTTTCTCCAGGCTCCAGAGTCCCAGCTCTCTCAGCCTTTCCTCCTCAGGGAGATGCTCCAACCCCTTAATCATTGGAGCCTCGTGGCTCTGAGGACCAAGCTCCCCTCCCTTTAACACTGCAGACCCACAGGGTTGGGGTTTGTTGTTTGGTTTCTTTTTTTTTCCCCTTAAGGAAACACTGCAGAAGGCTCATTATTTCCACTTGACCTTCAGGGCAGTGGTCACGCTGGCTAAATTGCACTGAAGACGTCCAAGAGAGAGGTTCTGCAGCTCCTGTAATTAAGCAGGAGTGGCCCTCGGTGCTGCTCAGAGCTCCATCCTCAGGAGCTGGGTCTTGCTCTGGTTGTTGCCTTGATTGGATCTGCAAAATGTGGCAGGGAGACCTTCAGAGCCGGTTATTTAACGGGTTTATTTCTGCAGATAAGCACGTGCTGCCCTTTCTCGGGCATGATATCTGCTATGGAGCCAGGCTGGGAGAGCTGGAGGGGTTCAGCCTGGAGAAGACAAAGCTCCTGAGACCTTAGAGCCCCTTCCAGTCCCGAAAAGCCCCGTACGGGGCTTTTCGGGACTGGAAGGGGCTCTAAGGTCTCCAGGGAGCCTCCTCTTCCAGGAAAGCTGGGGAGGGGGTGATGAGGGGGAAGGGTTTGACCCTGAAAGAGGGGAGATGGAGCTGAGATGTGGGGAAAAACTTCTTTGGTGGGAGGGTGGTGAGAGCCTGGCCCAGGTTGCCCCGAGAAGCTGTGGCTGCCCCATCCCTGGAGGGGTTCAAGGGCAGGTTGGAGGGGGCTTGGAGCCACCTGGTGTGGTGGGAGGTGTCCTTGCCCAGGGCAGGGGGGCGGCACTGGGTGGTCTTGAAGCTCCCTTCGCACCCAAACTCTTCTATGATTACCAGTGGGCGTTGAGGGGCTGGTTTCAAACCCATGAATCCTGCCGAGCAGGGATATTTTTATTGATGACTTCATAAACCAGAGCAGAGTCAGGATCCTTGGACCCAGAAAGGACACGTTTGTCTAAAAGCCCCTTGGATTCCCCGGCATCCAGCATCCCCCTGTGGGGGATGTCCCCCCAGCTGCTGGGGACAGAGGAATCGGAAAAAACCCTCCCTGCATCTCACAGCAGGAGGAGGTGTGTAGCATTTCTGGTGTCAATTTGTCCCCCCCAGGATCCGCATGTCCGGCATTAAAGGCCTGCAAGGGGTGGTGAGGAAGACGGTGAATGACGAGCTCCAGGCCAACATCTGGGACCCGCAGCACATGGACAAAATCGTGCCCTCCCTGCTCTTCAACCTCCAGCACGTGGAGGAGACCGAAAGGTGGGCGCTCGCTGCTGCCGCCGCCACCCACCAAGCGGCTTCGGGGACGCTTTTTTGGCCAGAGGGGAACCCTCTGAAGGATGCCACCGGTGGCAGGAGCTCCGTGTGAAGGTTATTTCTCTTGGATGCTGAAGGACATGGTGGTCCTGGGGAGAAATGAGGTCTCAGCACCATCCTTACAGTGGAATCCCGCTGTTTGCAGAGGCTGTGAGCTGCCTGGCCGGTGGGCTGGCCTCTGGTGGTGGGGAGATTCCTCCTTAAAAGCCACCGGAGCAGTTGGTTTTAAAGCCAAGGCAGGAGGAATCTGAGGAAGAGAAATATGAATTTTCTCCCTGTCCCTCCGTTCTTCCAGCCTCCTGCCCCCCTGCCTGCTTGCCACCAGCTGGGGGCTTGGTGGGGACCTGCTGAGCTGAGAAGCGCGGGTTGGAGCAGCGGGGCATGAGTTCCTCCTGGGGTTCTCCTTCTGAAGGTTCAGTGAGCTGTGCCAGCCCCGGGAAGCTGGCTTCTGGCCAGATGCCCTTTTTCCTTTTTCCCTTTAAACTGAAGCGCCAAGGAGATAAAAGTGTTTCGTGGCGCTTGTGTGACGCCAGGCGAGGCCGGGTGTTGGAAGAAGGGATGGATCTCCCCTGGGATGGGCGTGTTGAGGGTGGCTTGTGCCAGGCTTTGCTCTTCCTCCCTCCAGGGAGGCTTTGTCCACCTTGGGAGGAGGTTATGTCCTGTGTCCTCACCCACAAGATCTTTCCCCCTGCCCTGGGCAGGGACACCTCCCACCACCCCAGGTGGCTCCAAGCCCCCTCCAACCTGCCCTTGAACCCCTCCAGGGATGGGGCAGCCACAGCTTCTCTGGACAACCTGGGCCAGGCTCTCACCACCCTCCCACCAAAGAAGTTCTTCCCCACATCTCAGCTCCATCTCCCCTCTTTCAGGGTCAAACCCTTCCCCTTCATCCTAGGGCTCCCACCCCTCCTCAAGAGCCCCTCCCCAGCTTTCCTGGAGTCCCTGAGGGACTGGATCCAGCAGTGCTTTCTCCCTGGGCTCTGCTGGGATGTGCCCCTGGCAAGGTGATGTTTGGTGGCCCTGGGGCTGTGCAAGGGGTCACCCAGGACCCTTGGGCAGGCAGATGCCACAACCTCTTGTCCTCCACGCCTCCCTGGCCGGGTTCTGTGCCTCTTCTCCCTCCGTGGCTGCTGCAAGCCCGGAGCTGCTCTCATCCCCCGCCTCTGCTTTCGCAGCCGCTCCCCCTCCCCGCTGCAAGCCACCGAGAAGGAGAAGGAGAGTCCCACGGAGCTGGCAGAGAGGTGCCTGCGGGAGCTGCTGGGCCGAGCAGCCTACGGCAACATCAAGAACGCCATCAAACCCGTCCTCATGTAAGTCACTCACCCCTTGGTTTTCTATGGCATGAGGGAAACTGAGGCAGGGGGGAACGGGATGCTCTGGCTCCCCTGGGCACAGGGATGGAGGTGGGGGCTGGATTCCAGGTTGAGCTCTCGTTTTTGGGTGGAACGAGGAAGGTGGCATGGGGTAGATATCCGTCACTGGGAAAAGTCACCCTGGAGAGGGGTCTGTGTCCCTGCCCTCCCCTGGAGGGAACCTCCTTGCTGCTCCTGAAGCAGCTTTGAACCCCTGCAGGGTTTGGGGGACCTGCACTTACTTTCCCCTCCCTTTCCATCTCCTCCCCAGCCACCTGGATAACCACTCGCTCTGGGAGCCCAAGATCTTTGCCACCTGCTGCTTCAGGATCATCATGTACTCCATCCAGGTGGGGACCCCGACCGGTGGCACCAGTCTGGGGGGGACACCCCGTGCGTGCTGGGGAGCGCTGGCGGCTGCCTCTGTGGCTGGGCTGCGTCGGAGCCCTCGCCGTGCTGCCGAGACCGAGGGCTTGCCATGAGCTGGGCCACCCAAAACAGGTCCCAAAACAGGTCCCAAAATGGGCTGGGGGACAGGGACCCGCAGGTGTGTGGGGAAAAAAGGGCTGGTGGCTCCGTGCTGTTTTCAGACACCGCTCCCGGAGCTTGTATCTCAGCCGATGGGGAGCGGTTCCCTTCCCTTCTCAGCAGAAAGGGAAGCCCTGCCGAATCCCACCGGTTGAGCTCCAATGGAAAACCTGCCTCCTTCCAGATCCCTGGGAACCAAACCAACCCCTGCAAGAAAACAACATAAAAATAAACAAAAATAAAAGAAAAAAGAAGCTTCCCCGGGGTAAAACATTCCCCGGGCAAAGCAGGCATCGCATCCCAGCACCCCTGTCCTTAGGCATGGGGGTGCTCGGAGACAGACCCTGCCAGACCCTTCCCTTCTCACTGGGGGCCCTGGAAACGCACTTAAAATAAGCCCCAAAGTGACAGGGAAAGGTCCACCCTTTCTTTTTCTCCCCCCACCCCCCTGTGGGTCTCGATGTGTGAGTCGCTGTGGGACACGGTGCTGCCTTCCCACCCTGCTGGGGCTGCCCCACATCTGCTGCCCCACTGCAACCCCCTGGGAATGTTCTGTGGGAGTCCTGGGGGACAACAGGATGCCCAGGAGCCAGCAATGGGTCCTGGTGGCCAAGAAGGCTGATGGCATCCTGGGGGGCATCAGGAAGAGTGTGACCAGCAGGTGGAGGGAGGTCATCCTCCCCCTCTGCTCTGACCTGGGGGGACCCCATCTGGAGCACTGGGACCAGTTCTGGGCTCCCCAGTTCAGGAAGGACAGGGAACTGCTGGAGAGGGGACAGCAGAGGACCACAGAGATGAGGAGGGGCCTGGAGTATTGAGGAAAGTCTGAGGGACTTGGGTCTATTTAGTCTGGAGAAGAGGAGGCTGAGGGGGGATCTGATCAGCACCTAGAAATACTCCAAGGGTGGGTGTCAGGAGGATGGGGCCAGGCTTTTCTCAGTGGTGCCCAGGGACAGGACAAGACAAAACTGGCACAAACTGGAACAGAAGAAGTTCCATCTCAACATGAGGAGGAGCTTCTTGACTTTGAGGGNTTCTCTTTTGGACTCAGCCAAGCCACGGCTCTGCTTGGAGAAGTCTCACAGAAAAAGGGATCTCCTCCTCCTGCTCTCGTGTCTGGTTTTTAATCCCGTAAACTGCCTTAAACCCTCCTACAGCGCTACTAGATTTGATACAATCCTGTTAATGCCTGTTGGAGGTGTGAGGTCACAGTAACTCAGCAGGACCCTTTTGAAGTATAAACGCCTTTGGGAAACCCTGGCAAAAATCAAATCCCTTTCCCCTGACACCCCTGGGATTAATTGTCACAATTTCCTTAGATCCATACAGCTCTTTAGGTCAATTTTTCCAGCGCGAATTGCTCCGAGCTCTTTCCCACTGGTGTAAACCAGCCTTCCTCCAGGTGCCTCCTCTCGTTCTGCTTCCAGAGAGGTGGTGGAATGAGCCAGGCAGGGACACAAAGGCAGGATGTGTCCCCGGTGGCCACGTCGGTCACCCAAATGGGCTGTCACCTCCTGCACCCAGTGAGCTGATGCTGATGTTCTCCTTCCAGCCCCAGCATTCCCATCTGGTGATCCAGCAGCTCCTGGGGCACCTGGATGCCAATAGCAAGAGCGCGGCCACTGTGCGCGCGGGCATCGTGGAGGTCCTCTCGGAGGCGGCGGTGATCGCAGCCTCCGGATCTGTTGGTGAGTGGGTCCATTTTTCCTCTCCATCCATCTTTTCACCCTGTTATTGTGGTGGGAGCGTTGAGGAGGTGGCAGAGGTTTGGGCTGGGCTCTGGTTGAGGTGGAGCATCCAGTCTGGAGCAGCCAGGGGTGCTGTTGGGTGTCATTTTGGTGCTCTCAAGGGCGACACCCATGCCCCAGTGGAGTGAGCTAAACCCAGAGGGCTGAATGCGATGCCTGCCTTGGCTATGGCACGGGGCAAAGGGATTTTCAGGGGCCTTCGTTGAACGGAGTCATAAAATCATAGAATTGTCCAGGTTGGAAGGGACCTTTCAGACCGTCAAGTCCAACCATCAGCCCAGCACTGCCCAACCCACCACTGCCCCGTGTCCCTCACCACCACGTCTGCCCGGCTCTGAAATTCCTCCAGGGATGGGGACTCCACCACTGCCCTGGGCAGCCTCTGCCAAGGCTTCACAGCCCTTCCCAGGAAGAAATTATTCCCAATCTCCATCGTAAACCTCCCCTGGGGCAACTTGAGGCCATTTCCTCTTGTCCCATCACCTGTTCCTTGGGAGAAGAGACCGACCCCCCCTGGCTACCCCCTCCTTTCAGGGAGTTGTAGAGAGTGAGAGGGTCTCCCCTCAGCCTCCTCTTCTCCAGGCTGAACACCCCCAGCTCCTCAGCTGCTCCTCACAAGACTTGTGCTCTAAATAGAGAATCATGTAATCGTTACAGTTGGAAGGGACCTTTCAGATCATTGAGTCCAACCATCAACCCAACATTGACAAAACCATGTCCCTCAGCACCATGTCTACTTACCTGAGGGTGCTCCTGAAAGGACATTTCTCTCCTGTATTGACTGGGGGAGCTGGTGAGGGTCAAAATTCACTGCGTGTCTGGCCAAGCTGGGTTTCAACCCATTTCTGGGGTGGTGGGAGGTAGAAACCACATTGTCCTGGGTGGGCAAACTCCATCCGCCATCTCCATGGGGTTGACCACCGCTCTTCTCAGGGCCTACTCCACCATCTCTTCCCCTCTTGCTCCTCAGGCCCCACGGTCCTGGAGGTGTTTAACACCCTCCTGAGACAGCTGAGGCTCAGCATCGACTACGCGCTGACAGGCAGCTACGATGGCGGCGCTGGTGGTGGCACCAAGATCATCAAGGAGCACGAGGAGAGAATGTTCCAGGAGGCCGTCATTAAAACCATAGGTGGGTTGTCCCGCGCTGTTGCGGTTTGAAGAGGACACAACAATTTCTCATTGTTTTGACAACTTTTCTCTCACCTGATGAAAGTCCTCTCAGCAAGTGTGATGATTAACTGGGAGGGGTGGCCAACACAGCAGAAGGCTGAGACCTTCAGAGACATCCAGTGAGACCTGGACAGGCTGGAGAGTTGGGCAGAGAAGAACCTGATGAAATACAACAAGGGCAAGTGTCAGGTCCTGCCCCTGGGGAGGAATCAGCCCCTGCACCAGGACAGGTTGGGGGTGACCTGCTGGAGAGCAGCTCTGAGGAAAGAGACCTGGGAGTCCTGGTGGACAACAGGATGCCCAGGAGCCAGCAATGGGCATTGGTGGCCAAGAAGGCTGATGGCATCCTGAGCTGCATTGAGAAGAGTGTGGCCAGCAGGTGGAGGGAGGTCATCCTCCCCCTCTGCTCTGCCCTGGGGAGGCCCCATCTGGAGCACTGGGACCAGTTCTGGACTCCCCAGTTCAGGAAGGACAGGAAACAGCTGGAGAGGGGACAGCAGAGGACCACCAAGATGATGAGGGGCCTGGAGCATCTCTCCAGGGACTTGGGTCTGACCCACGTGCAGCCCCTTACACTTGGGGTTTTTTGATGGGTCTTGATTCACCCTGAAGGGAAAGATGCCTGGGGGTACCAGATCCAGGTGGACCTTTTCCTGCCCTAGCCTGATTTTGGGGATCCAACAGGCGGGCAGACCCCTCAGCATTGGCTTCTTCTTGGGAGGGGTCTGCGCCTCGCATGCTGCCACCAACGCTCTTGTCCTTGCAGGGTCCTTTGCCAGCACGCTGCCCACCTACCAGCA
>VZRU01014323.1:48564-67535 GCA_013398155.1 Pedionomus torquatus
GACCTCATCTCCTCCAGAAACCACATCAGGGAGCAGACGGAGTGGGATTTGGGGCGGAGTGGGAAGACAAGGAGTTGCATGCCCGTGGAAATGGTGTGTGTTCCCGCGTTTGGGAGGAAGCAGGAGAAGACGCCCTCATGGTAGGGGAGGATGGAGGTACCACGGGCTTCACGGTGCTGCTCCTCTTCACATCAGGTTGAAGAGATTCTCAACAGCTTCTCAATGGGACGCTTGAAAACCAGCAGGGTGGGGTAACCCGTGTCTGTGACGTGGGAAAGAGTTGGCCAAGGGGTACCTGGGTCTCTTGGAGTTGGCTTTAATTAATCCTAGACACTGTGGTGTAACCTGCATCTATGACATGGGGAAGAGTTGGCCAAGGGGTACCTGGGGGTCTCTTGGCGTTGACTTCAACTAATCCTGGACCCCTGGAGGGGTCGTAGCTGCTGTCCCCCCGCAAAGGGCAGGGAAGGATGTCAAAACCAGGCAGCTGAGCGCTCAACCTTGGGTCTTTCAGAGCCGTTCTCTCTATTAGCATCACCCAGGCTCTCTCATTGAATTTCTGTCGTGCCCCCACCGCCGCCCCAGCCCTCCCCGCTGCCCTCTTCACTAAATGCTCCCCAGACGATTCAGACATCAATCGACAGCAGGAGAAACGGCCGGGCTTTGTCTCCTTGGAGAGGCGGCTTTGCAGAGCGAGCCCTCTCGGGGCAGCCGGTGGCCAGCAGGGACCATTTCCACATCTCCCTTTGTGAAGGAGCAGCCTTGAGCGAAACGCCACTCGAGGGGCATTGAGCGAAATGTACGTTGGCCTCTTCCATGTGGCACTCGGCGCCCGTCTCCGCCTCTGACGCTAATGATCCGGATGAGGGTTTATTTTATTTTATTATTATTTTTTCCCCCCGCCCCGAGGATAATGGGGAAAAGAAAATGAAAGGGAAAAAGGGCCGGAGGAGGGGAAGTCAGATCCATTTAGGAGCCCAACCGTTTATGGGGAGAGTGCCTCCTGAGTGGCCACACAAAGGACCTGGCTGTACCTGGCTCCATCCCC
The DNA here is from genome assembly GCA_013398155.1 of Pedionomus torquatus. NCBI lineage: Eukaryota > Metazoa > Chordata > Aves > Charadriiformes > Pedionomidae > Pedionomus > Pedionomus torquatus. The sequence continues at coordinate 49,613 of VZRU01014323.1, forward strand.
CCACCACCTCCGGCCATGAAAAGGGGGAACCAGAGCTGTAGGGCCCCCGTGAAAGGCGGGGATAATGGATCTCGTTGTAGGCAGGCAGGTTAAATATCCATCCACTCCTCTGCAATAAAGGGAAGCTGGTCTTTAGCTAATCGCACTGGAGGAGCTCTTGGCTGGGATTCGAGAGTGAGATGTTCCCCTTGGATCCCCCCTGCCTTGATGCCCCTTCCATACCACCCCATAAAGAGCTGGATATGGGATGTAACCCTTCCATACCACCCCATAAAGAGCTGGATACGGGATGTAATGCATTTTATGGCCATCTCGGTGTCTGCCATCCTGTCCTTTTTCCTCTCCACCAGCCATGGGGTGGCTCAGGACAAACCTGGAGGGCAAACAACTACATCTGGCACCAGAGGAACAACTCTTGGGGTGGTGGAGTGGGGTTTCCTGGTGCAGCAGTGGGATACAGCCCAAAAAGAAGTGTTAAGAGCCAAAAAGGTTTCACATCCATCATGGTGGTGGTGGATACAGATGCAGAGATGCCTGCTCTCCAGGAGATACAGAAATCAACCCAGGGGTGCAGAGATGAGAGGATGCAGGGGCGGGACATCCCCCTGCTCTGGCTGGGCCAGCTCCCCAGAGAGACAAAGAACACAAAATAACCCCCTTCACCCAACATTTTTAGGAGCCAAAAGCGAAGCTGGGGGCAGGTTGTGGGCTGCCAATCTGGCTGGGCTTTCAGTTCTTCTGCCTAACCCTAGAGCTGAACTCGGATTTCGTCCTTCCCAGGGGAAGGGAGGCTGGATCCTTAGGGCTGGACCCAGCTGTGGGGGAGTCAGGGCAGGACATGGCCTCACCGTGGCACGTAGGGTGGGTGCCACGTAAGCCGTGTCCTCCCCTTTGCGGCGTGCAGACCCACAGCCCTGCTGGGGGCCAGCGGTGGTGCAGAAGGGTCCTGTCCACGGAGGTCCTCCAAAGGACCGTCCGGACCGTGGCCATCAGGGGTTGCTGCTGGAGGACACTGCTGAGGTTCACCAAACCACCCAAGCAGACATTTGCTAACGAAGCTCTCCTTCTCCAGGCAGTTCCTCTGGCTTTGGAGGCAATCTGAGCTGGTTTTGTGCATCTCCTTTGAGGGAACCAGTCTGGGAACATCATCTGGAAACTTTTTACATGCAGGGAAGAAAAACCCAACAACTGTTGTCCAATACGGAAATCTCCGTTTTCAGCTCTCATTCTTATGGCTGAGTGATTAGCATGTTTAATTAGGCGAGCCTGTTGACATTACTCCCTTGCAAAAGCAAAGAGGAAGCCCTGGGCTGGTGAATAAAATAAATCACGGCTGTTCCCTCCCCTGAGCCCTCACCCATAGCCAGGATGGGAAGCTCCCCCCCCCCAAAAAAAAAAAACACAACAAAACTGGGATGGGGCAGGTCACTCCACAGCGGATGAGCCTCCCTTCTCCCCAAAACACATCCCTGGGGTGGGTCTGGGAGCTTCTAGGGAAGAAGTCCTGCCAAGGCACCGGCTTAATCCCCCGCACGCTGATAAGGTCAGGCCGGGACCTCCGCTCCTCCCTCCCGTGCGCTGTCTGAGACCAGCAGCTCTCTTGGCCCTATTTATAGTGCGGTGATAGGATCAGGGGGAATAAGCACCTAGTGTCCCCTAAATCACAGCCCGCTCCCCATGGCCAGTCCGTGCTGGCTTGCTCTCGCCGCTGGAGAACCTGGCCAGGACTTCTGAAGGTACGTTAGGAGCTGGGGTGCTGCTGGCTGGGAGCTGGGGTGCTGCTGGCTGGGAGCTGGGGTGCTGCTGGCTGGGAGCTGGGAGCCTTCCCAGTTCCTCACCAGAGTGGGATGGGGATGGCTTTTGGTCAGGAGAAACCTTGGGAGCGTGGTGGGGCCAAGATCCCCGGTGTCAGGCAAGGGTCTGGAGGCAGCTCTGGCTGCAAGCACAGCCCAGTTTCTCCAGATAAAAGGGACCAAGCTCTGCATTTGTCTCACCTGGATGGTGGCCGGGCCACCATCCTTCCAGCCCCTCTTGGCCCAATCAGCCCACTGGCAGGGCCCATCCGGACTGTCCTGGGGTTGAGTTATGGCCTAACCCTGCCCAAGGGTGGGCTGGTGGCTTGGCTGCCCATGCCAATGGACACCATCCACTCGATAACTCCATTTATAGTTGTATCTGCCAAGAAAACATCATCAACAGGGACATGGAAGGAACCCCAGAGCTGTGCCCCATGTCCCTGGGGGTGCCTGGAGGGGACCAGGGAAAGCGGGGGGGGGACCTGTCAGTTTGCTGTGGGTGGGCAGAGCATGGTGCAGGGGTTTGGTTGCTCATCCTTCCTCTCCATCACCCATCTCCTTGCTCTGGTTCCCGTTTCAGGGAGTGACAGTGTAGCAGGATGACCCATCAAGGAGAGCCAGCTCCTTCCCATGCACAGTCCTGTGTGGGCAGAAAGCCCTAACAGAGGGGCTGACCACCCCCAGCCAGACCTCAGCACCCTCCAAGACAACCAGCAGCTCTTGAGGAGAGGAAACACAAGCCCAAGAAGCTGGTGGAGTGTGGCCAGGAGAGCAGGGGATCTCCAGTCAGAGCTGGTCCCACAAGGTGACACCAAGTAGGATGCTCTATGGGGACAGATAAGTCCCTTGCCTGCAGTGACCCTCTTGGATCTGGGATCCCTATGGACACTTGGTTCCCGCATAGCTTCAACCTCACCTGCTAGCTCTCAGGAGAAGACCTGGTGTTATGCCCTGGGGTCTTCCACCTTTCTCCCCAACGGCGTTTAACGATGAGACACGTGGGGTCACCCCTGGGGACCATCCTCGCCTGCCTGATGGAGTTTTTCCCCACCACCAGCTTTGCCGGGGCGGGTTTGCCGTCCCTCATCCTCCTGGCCACGCTGAGCAGCCCCTCGCTGCAGAAGTCCCTGCCCCCGGCGTACAGAGACCACCAGGGTCCCCAGGAGGGCACGGGCCTGATCCGGTGCGGGGAGTACAGCAACCAGGTGCTGCCCAACGGCCGCTGTAAGATCGTGGCCACCTTGCCGCAGGGGGACGAGCAGAGGTGCCCAGACATGTTTCGTTGCACTGACGAGGTGTCCTACTGGCTCCACGAGAACGAGGAGCGCAAGCAGCAGGTCCTGGAGCTGAGGGAGCTGATCTCGGAGCTGCAAGAGGAACTGAGGAACCACCGGCACCGCATCAAAGTCCTGGAGCTCCAGGTAAAGGGCTGCCCTGCACAGACACCGCCCTTCATCTGGGTACCCGTGGTCCTTCCCTTTGGTCCCTTCCAGCCCCAAGCAGTTGCAGGAGGACACCCAGCGAAGCTTGTGGTGGTGTCCTCACCATTAGAGCCCTGCTGCTCCCACTGTGCTGGCTCAGGAGCCTCCCAGGGCTGATCTTTGCCACAAGCCCTTCAGTGTTTCATCTGTGCCATCTCCTCCATCTCCAAGCCTGCCTAAGAGGGGTTGCTGATCCATCCTATTGCCCTAACGTGAACCCAGACTAGACCTGGAGTTTTGGGTGGCCTGTGAAGGACCACGGCTGAGCTGGAGAAGTCTTGACCGCCAGCCTGTGGCACCCTTTTCCTGCAGTCTCCTTTCTGGTGCTCATCCCACCCCCAAAGCCTGAAGCTTCATGTTAATGCATTTTTCCATCCCTGGTTGGCACCTCTGAAGCGCTCAGATGTTTGGTGCTGCCCTGTGGCTCCACCTGGCAAACACTTGGCTTGGCCATCAGCAGTGGTCACCAGCAGCTTGTCCAGGGTTGTAGCCAGGATTGAGGAGGGAGCAGGTTGTGTTTTTTTTTCCCAGCTAAGTTGTCTCACTGGGCTGTTGATGAGGTGCACAGAAGAACCAGCAATAGTCTACTGATGTTGGCTGGAAGAGCTCCGAGACTGGGTGACCAGTGCCCTTGTCTTTGCTCTTGGAGGAGATAAGGTTGGACATGGTCTGGCTCTGGGGCTGATTTATTGTCCATTTGGCTTCCTTTCATGCTCATCCTCGGACTCTGGGTTTGGAAAGCCTCCTTGGAGCCCTACAGGGAGAGTGAGGCCATGCCAGCAGCTCAGGGCTGTTCGAACACTGTGATGGCCAGCGCTGTTGGGCAGGCATTTTGGTGGGAGAGATGTTCCACCACACCTCTCCCATTTTCTCCTTACTCTTGCACTGGGACAAGCTGGTGCAGTAGGTCTTTGGCATCCCAACTTCCCACATCTACCCCCTGATGATATCTTGTCCCTTAGGACTGTTCAGGTCTGTCCTTCCCCAGTCCCAGCTCCTTGCTCCTGCCCCAGAAAACACAGAGCTGAGGTGTGAGGTGGAAGATAAGGCACTAAATATTTTCCCTGCAGTGTTCATCCTCTTAACCCATTCTTCATTTCCAGGCTCTGAAATGTCCCACCTAAAGGCAGGGAGTTTGGTCTATGGGGCTTGTGCAGGGTCTCTACAGGCTTAGAGGGAAGCAGGAGGAGAACCGATCTCCTTCCAGAGATGTTGGTTGCCTGGTGGTGACTCTTGAGGAAGCTGGGCTGACGATGTCCTCCAACAGGATGCTTGGTGTTCAGGAGAGGGCATTTGATGTGGACCACTGTCTCCTGGTCCATCTAATGTCCATGCCCGGATCCTGCACCTTCTTACCCGACGTGCTCTCCAGCTGCTCCAGCTTGAGCTTTTCTAGTGAGATAAATACACACAATTAAATTGACTGGGGAAATACAACCCCCCCACCCAGGTCTTTCCAGCTGCAGGCACTTAGACCCTGCAGCACTCACAGGTGGGAGCAAGTCAGGTTACACTGAAAAAGCATGATCTCGGGCAAGGACAGCACAGGAAGACAAGACAGAGTTGCAGTCAGACAAGGGCACTGACTGGCAGCCGGTTTAAGTAGGTCCAACCCTTTGGAACTTCCTCATCTCTCCATCTTCCTACTCATTCCCCACCCCGACCCTCACTCCCTTCCCCTTGAGCACCCCATAATAAGTCTCACAGAGTCCCACAAGCCCACAATATTCTTAATAACTGTGTTTCCCCTTTCTTATGTGCTGCAGGGTTCAGGTGAACCCTCTTCAAGGCCCTAGCAGATCCCTTCCTGACCCATCAGCAGTGGCTGAAGCCTCTGCTCTTCCCAGCTGTCCCCCTTCTCACCTGCCTGGCACTTCTTATGACTTTTTTTTTTTTTTAAGTTTATTAATTTCCTTGCTATTTGCTATTTATTTAAGTAGCAGATCACCCTTAGACACTGGATGCTCTCACAACTGCCATGCCTGGCAGCTGGGGAGAAGCTGGTGGACAGGGATGCTTCTGGAGCAGCACCAAGGGGTGGGATTCCTCTTGCCCTCCTCCCGTGTGTGTCATGCAAGGGTCTCTGGGGGATCCATCCCATCTCATAGACATCTGAGCGGTGAAGGCAGACACAGATGCAGCTAGGACCTCTTGGATGTCTCCTGGAGGATGGGGTGAGTTGGTAGAACTTGCTTCTCCTCAACGGGAGCCCGGGTGAGCTGCTGTGAAGGAGTTTTCTCTCCTGTGGGGCTCCTCACCCTAGAAGGAGAGCAGAGGGACACAAAAAGCACCCAGGTGTCCTGGAGCAGCTGGGTCCCAGGTCCTGCCTAAATGTCTCCAAAGTGATTCATACCTGGGGAAAGCGTCAGGCGATCTCTGTGCCACCAAGATACCACCGCACTCAGAAAGGGGACACACTCTAAGATCTTTTGAGACTATTTGTAGAGAGTTTCAGACCTCTAGAGAGAGAAAGGATCCTGAGCATCCAGCTTGGAAACTGGCCCTGCTTTCCACAGGTGGGCGAGATGGAGACCCCCAACCATTTCTCCCAAGCTCTGTTTTTTTTTCCCCCACGAGTCTTAAAAATAGGGGGATGGGAGACCTGGAAGAAGGAGGGAGGAAACAAAATCCAGAGTGGAATGAGTTTGTGTCCTACCATCCTCTGAGTGCCAGCAGAAGGGAAGAGCAAGAAGCCGAAGCTGCGCAGGGAGTTACAGCTGGATGGAGGACACCAGAGGCTGTGGAGCTGCTTTTCCTCCACTCCCCGATGGATTTGACACTCTCCCATCAGGAGCTTTCCCTCCGCTTTGGTCTGGCTGCTTCCCAACGTCTGTGCCCCAGCTTGGGAAGCCGCTTTCCCCGAATTCCCTGCTGTGTCAGCCTGGGGAGGTCTCCTCCGCTTCCCTTCCTCCCACCGAGGAAGCTCTTGCTCCCTTAAATCCTCCTCCATAAATCAGCCTCTGGCTGCCGGTGGTTGGTCTCCCTGGGGTTTGCCGTCACTTATTTCTCCGGCAGCTCAAGCGTGGGCTCGTCTGCCCAAGCGGAGACGTCTCTCCGAGCTCAGCATCCCTTCCCCAGCCAGGGGCTCTTCCAGGTCACAGCTCCTCCCCGCCTGATGGGGACACCCAAGTGGGCTCAGAGGGGATGACCCCATCTCCGCCGTGTCCTCCCTCCTCCCAGGGCGATTTAGGGAGCCAAAGGAAGCCCCCTCACCCATCTCTCCCCATCCTGCTTTTCTGCAGCTGGGGAACGCAGCAGAAAAAGATCCTGGGGGGGGGGGGGGGGGCAAAAATACATCCCTGGTCCCACCAGAGGGATGGAGGGGTGGGAGCAGCAGCAGGGCCATCGTCAGGGTGGTCTGGCCCTGCCATTTTTAATCAACATCGTGGCGGGGGGGTAGGGGAAAAAAAGCCCCGGGTATCAACTGCGGAGGTGGGGACTGTCTGAGAGAGAGCAGAGTGGGGTTTACTGGGAGAGCCGATGCGTGGGTGAAGGGAGCTGGAAGGAGCCGGTATCGGTCACAGCCCACAGAGCAGGTAGAGGGGATGAGTGATTTACGGTTGAGACGGAGACGTGTCAGCCCTGAGGAGGACGGCGCCGTGTCACTGCGGGCCACCGCTCCCGCTTCGCTGCCCCTGACTGTCTGTCCCATCTGGATTCGGGGTCATGGGCTTGGTGGGCTCTTGGCGGAGTCATGGAGACGATGCTCGGGCAGCACTGGGAAGGATATGGTGAGGACAGGAGTTACTGCTACAATAACCCAGCAGCAGCGATGCCACCTCCTGGTGTCACCTGCTACACCCAGCCATGGTGGGAGCTGGGTCCTGGGAGCAGCTGGAAGGGAAGAAGACAAAGAATTGTAGAATCACAGAAAGATTTGGGTGGGAAGGGACCTTAAAGCTACCCCAGTGCNCTGGAAGGGGCTCTAAGGTCTCCAGGGAGCCTTCTCTTCTCCAGGCTGAACCCCTCCAGCTCTCTCAGCCTGTCCTCCTAGCAGAGGGTCTCCAGCTTTCCCAGCATCTCCATGGCCTCCTCTGGCCCAACTCCAAATCCTTCTGATGTTGGTAGCCCCAGAACTGGAGACAGCACTGTAGGGAGGTATCTCCCCAGAGTGCTTGGGATTGCCCTGATCCAGGCTCAGGATCGTGTACTTGGTCTTGTTGACCTTCATGAGGTTCACATGGGCTCACCTCTCCAGCCTGTCCGGGTCCCTATGGACAGCATCATGTCCTTCAGGTGTGTTGACCCCACCCCACAGCTTTTCAGGGTCTTGGAGTGGCCTGTGAGCCTGAGACAGTGATGCCAAGTGAGTGATGGAGGAAGAAACGTCCCCGTAAGGGACAAGGAAGGACAGTGCTGATGGAGAACCAGCATCCCTTCGGTGCAGGTGTGGGTCTGGGACTGCTGGATCCTCGAGAAGGACTGGGGAGCAATGTGTAGAGCTGTTGTGTGTCCCGAGGGAGGGAGGGGTGGTCCCAGGCTGCCGTGGGATTTTGGAGGTTCTGTTCAAAGCTTGCTCTGCCATCTAATGGACAGGGAGCACTAAGCAAGGGAGACAAGTCAATCTGCAGTGATTGCATCTAGGAGGGACGTGTTCCATGCATGCGGGTGCCCATCTCCTGCAGGCATTTCCAGCCAGATCAGAGACTGGTTGTCCTGAAAAACACACGGACAAAGGGTCAGACAGGAGCTGAGGGCCTGTAGCACACATAAATGGGGCCATTGTTTTTTTGCAGGACGCCAGCTGCTGCCCAAAAAGCAGCTTCATCGTGCAGTGTGCAGATAAGCTGAGGAGCTCGTTATGGAAACATCAGGTGGTTCTAGGCGAGAAGGGATGGTTTGGGGGGAGGAAACTCCAACCATTGTTGGTAGATACATGGAGGCCACATCCATATGGCAATGGGTTGCAGACTTGGAGGGTGTTTGGAGAGGGATCCTATACTTTTAGCCTGTTCTTGCACCCCTTGGTTTGGTTGTGTGTGCCCTGCCTGCTCTAGAGCCTGGCAATATCAAGCTGCCTGTGGCTCCCATGGTGGGCTGGTGGCTGGGCTGGGGCTGGAGGGTGAGTGTGAGGTGCCATCCTTGGTGTCCTTGGTCTCTGCTGGTGCTCACGGCGAGTGCTCCTCTGCCCTCTTGCTCCCATCCCTGGGGGTCCTAGGTCTGTCTCGCTGACTTCATGGTGGTCTCCAGGCATCCCCACCATCCCACCTTTCTCCTTCTCCGCAGCACGAGGAGGCAGCCGGCCGTAACCACAGCCTGGCCCAACGGGTGCAGGACCTGGAGCATCGGTACAGCGAGGCCAGCACCCTGCAGCACATCCAGGCCACCCTGCTCTACGACATGCAGGCGCAGATCAACAACATCTCCGTCCTGACCGACTGGGCCTGGCGCAATCCCACCTGCCTCGGCCCCGCTGAGATGCGGCTGCAGGAGGAGATGCACCATCCAGGTGATGCTGGGGAGATGCTGGTAGGGGGTGCTTCGTCCCTTGCGGCTTCTCGTGAGGTGGAGGCACAGAATCACAGGATGGTTTTGGTTGGAAGGGACCTTAAAGATCATCCAGTTCCAAGCTCTGGCAGAGTCCCATCCAGGGACACCACCCACTAGAGCAAGTCTCAGAGCCCTCCAGACCTGATGGTGGGAGCTCCTTCAGGCTACTGAGACCCTGGCCCAGGTTGCCCCAAGAAGCTGTGGCTGCCCCATCCCTGGAGGGGTTCAAGGGCAGGTTGGAGGGGGCTTGGAGCCCCCTGGGGTGGTGGGAGGTGTCCCTGCCCAGGGCAGGGGGGTGGCACTGGGTGATCTTTAAGATCCCTTCCAACCTGAACCATTCTGTGATGCTGTGATTCATGGGTTGGGTTGAAAAAGCCAGTCGAACCAAAGACCCCTCCTCAGCCGCAGAGTGCAGATCTGTGCTAACGAACCTTGTCACTAATAAGCTACTGCACTCAGGCGTGCTGCTGCAGAGGTTTCTGTTTCTGTCTTAAAATCATAGAATCCTCCAGGCCAGAAGGGACCTCCAAAGGTCGTCTAGTCCCACCTCCCCGCAGTCGCAGGGACACCCCCAACTAGCCCAGGTTGCCCAGGGCTTCATCCAGCCTCACCCTGAATATCTCCAGGGAAGGGGCCTCAACCACCTCCCTGGGCAANGCCCTCCGCTGGACCCGCTCCATCAGGTCCATGTCCTTCCTATATTGAGGGCTCCAGCCCTGCACCCAGTGCTCCAGGTGGGGTCTCACCAGAGCAGAGGAAAGCAGCAGAATCCCCTCTCTGGATCTGCTGGCAACACATCTTTTGATGCAGCCCAGGATGGGACTGGTCTTCTGGGCTGCAAGTGCTCACTGCCTGCTCATGTCCAGCCTCTTGCCCACCAGCACTCCCAGGTCCCTTTCTTCAGTGCTGCTTTCCAGCACCTCGTCCCCCAGTCTGTACTGGGAGTGAGGGTTGTTCTGGCCCAGGTGCAAAACCCTGCACTTGCTCTTGTTGAACCTCATGAGGTTCATCTGGGCCCACCTCTCCATGCTATCCAGGTCCCTCTGGATGACATCCCTTCCCTCCAGGGTGTCTTCAGAAGAAGCTCTTCATCTAGGATTATTTGTCCAACTCTGCGTTACTGTAGCATGAAAGCCGTGCTGGTTCTGGTTGTTTGCCCTGAACATCGCCCTAAATTCTGCATCTCTCTGCTCTCTCTCTCCCAGAGGCGAAACACGGCAGGAACTGCCCCATCGATTGTGCCTCCGTCTACTACAACGGGCTACGGCGCTCGGGGGTCTACAGCATCATGCCCTCGGTCGGAGGGATGCCCATTGAAGTGCTGTGTGAGATGGACACCGAAGGTACCGCAGGAGGCACCTACCACGCCTTCCAGCAGAGTTTTTGGGTGGGATTTGTTTCAGACAAACTTTGTGTCTCATCTGAGCTACTTCTGAGTTAATTTACAGTCAGTGAGAGCAGAAGGACTGGTCTCCAGGGATGGAAGACTTGTGTCCTCTCTGCTGGCTAGAGAAGGGGTTAGGATGAACGGTTCAACCCAAACTTTATGGCTGGGATTCAGTTGCCTAAATAGAGGCCTTTAGAGCTTTGTGAGATGTCCTCACGCATCCAAGATATTTGCAACACGCTTGTGGATATGACACAGGGCTTGGGGAAACAGAAGCCCTTCTGGAGTAGCAGCTGGTCACTGAGGGGTGTCTGGAGCATCTCTGGACAGCTGAGGGGGTGGCAAAATTAGTTTGCAACACTTGAGTTTTGGAAGAGTAATGCCAGTCATCAGGGAGATGGGGTGGTGGGTTGTCATTTTCCTGCCCCACGGATCTACTCCAGGCTGGGATCCACACATCCCGTGCTGGAGGAAAGGGTTCAGCTCCTCACACGTAGGCATCTCACCTACTGGAGGATCTACAGGTGGTTGCAGCTTTGGGATGCACGTGCTCATTAAGAGCCAGGCTGTCCAGACAACGTGGTCCCTGTTATGTCATCGCTTTTATTTGCCTGACCATCCACACGAGCTTGGACGCTGCAGAGTATCAGGCTGTACAAGCAGCAAATAAAAAGATGGCTCAAGTCCCGTCCTGCCCCACCCCAAGCTTACAGTATGGGAATGAAAGGAGAGAGGACAGATGGGAGAGCAGATGGAGACAGTGAGACAATACTGGGAGAGCTCGTGTGCCTCTGTGGTGCTGCAGGAACGGTACAGAACGATCTCCAAGCTCCAGGATCTCTAGTTCCTCCCAGTCTCAAAACATTAATCTCCTGGAAACCACCATCTCTCTGTCATTTAAAACCACCTTAAGGTCTGGAATGACCTTCTGGCAGCCAACAGGGGAATGCCACCATGAACCAACACGGGAGAGGTGGGGTACTCTCTCCATGAGTTATGATGGGCATCAGGTTTTTATCTCCATGCAACAACCAACACTGTATTTTGCCTGTTGGTGGAAGGACACATGACAAGGAGACACTCTGCTGAGCTGTAGATGGATCCTCAGAGGTGATCCACCAGTAGAGGGTCTGTCTGGGACCCTTACATGCTCCCTGGAGACTCCCACTTTTTGTTAACATCTCTCCTGGCAGGTGGGGGCTGGACAGTCATCCAGAGGCGTCAAGATGGCTCAGTTGACTTCAACCGGACCTGGAATGAATACAGGGAAGGCTTTGGGGACCTCAACGGCGAATTCTGGCTGGGCAATGAGAACATCCACAAGATGACGAGCCAAGGAGACTACTCTCTGCGCATCGACCTGGAGGACTGGAACAACAAACACAAGCACGCCTTCTACCAGGTCTTCAGGTAGAAAGTGGGGTGGCCTTCCCTGGTTCTCGTAGACATAGCTGAGTCAATGCTGGGAGAACTTCAGGCATGGGAACCCCATTGTGGTCAGGGTGACTCTGCCTAGAGAACTCCTCAGACTGGGCCCAGTCTGTCTATCCTTTCATCCCCGCCTGGATTTGACCACCAATTTTTGCTCCAGGTTGAAGCCCAGGTGTGAGCTAGCAAATGTGCCACGTCATTTGGCCACGGCCAACATCCACAGCCCCAGGTTAAGGGAGCTGTAGGACCCAATAGACAGTTCCCCGCTGCTTAGGGGTCAAGATTATTGAATTCTGTGTCAAAAACAGGGTAGGTCCTGGGCAGGTTCTCCAGCATCTCCCTGCATTAGAGTTGTGTTTTGATTTTTACCCTCTCTGCTCCTGGCTTTCCCTTGCTGGGCCTGATGTAACATCCCTTAGTGTCTATAGTCCTTCCTGGTGCTTTATTCATCCATACCACATCCTTTCTTCATCAGGGATGACCTGTCTAGGCTGTCCCAGATGGAGTCCTTCCTTGCCTCTACAGCAAATGCTTGTGGGTGACTGTGAAAGAACCCACCGTGAGAGGTTGTCCAAGGGATCCCTGCACCTTATGGACACTTGAAGATAGAGGGGCATTGAGTAGACCCCAAAACTGCTGGGGCAAAACAAAATAATGATCTCATTGCCTGAACGTGTGGTGGAGGATCCTCCACCAGCAGATGTGTGCTCTGAATGGTCACCCTGACTTCATGTGCTATGACATTGACCTTCAACATTTGCTAGCCCAGGGGCAGATTACTAATTAGCCCAGTTGAGGTGAAGAGCAGGATGCTCGTTAGGAGAGGAGGCAGTGCTGTGTAATTAAGGGGATTGTCTTGCCAAAGCTGCTGCAGTCCTTTTTTGTGGTTTTGGAGTCCCGGTCTGCCCAGTTCCACCCTCTAACAAGTGCCCTGAGTCATGGCAAAACCATGCGCATCCCACAGAAAAAAAGCAAAATCAACATTTTCAGCTTCTAGAGGTGATGAATCACAGCAGGAAGGCTGGCCAGAGCTGCTCAATGATTGCTAGGTGTCCATACCAGGAGTGCAGTGTCTGGGTGGGAAGGGAGACTCAAAACCCTCCCCACTAAACGCTCCCACCTTCGTTTCTCACAGCATTGAGGACGAGGCAAATTATTACCGCCTTCACGTGGACGGGTTCAGTGGGACGGTGGAGGACTCCTTTGCCTGGTACCACAACAAGAGGAGCTTCAGCACACCTGACACGGGGAACATCTGCGCTGAGATTTCCCACGGAGGATGGTGGTACCACCAGTGTTTCTTCTCCAACCTCAACGGGGTGTACTACAAGGTAATGCCGAGGGATGAGGGCACAAGGGGACTTTCTGCTCCAACCAGTGCTTTTTTTCCAACCTCATTGAGATGTAGTACAAGGAAAGGTGGAGGAATGAGGTTGCAGATGTCAGCAGATGAGGTCCAAGGATGGGAGGAGGCTGTTGGTCCTCACAGGGATCCTTTCTGGCTTGACCAGCCTCTGGTCTCCAGGGAGGGAAGGAAATGAGTGCTGGGCACCAAGACAATCCAACATTTCCAGTGCCATGGGCCAGATATGGGTTCACACTGGGGTTTGGGACTTCATGGTGGAAACATGATTCATGTAGCCTGAGATGGATGGATGCCAGCTCCATTGGGACCATTCTATGATTTGAAAAATATTGGGCTTTACGTGCTCTTTTCACCACGTCGTCATTAAGCTCTTTGCTCTGGTGTTTCAGAGCGATGGGGTTTCCCATGGTCCCATCTGGATGAGGCCTCCATGCATTTCCCACACCTGAACATCCTTCTTTCTCTGCGTTGCAGGGCGGCCGATACTCCATCAAAAACCGCAAGGTCCTGGGGCCAGATGGTGTTGTGTGGTACTCCTGGAAGGACACAGACTACTACTCCCTGAGGAAGGTGGTCATGATGATCCGACCACGCACTTTCCGGCCTCACCTCTCCCCATGAAGGAGCCTGAGATGTTCTTCCTTTAACTTCATGCTGAACGTTGAGATCAGAGGACTGGGAATAGCTTGATGTGAGCAAAAACTGATGCTGGAGATCCCCACAGGGACCGAGCCACCATGCCTGGTGCTGCCCCTTTGCTTTGGAGAGAATTGAACCAACAGCAGAGGTGTCAAGACCTTCAAGAAGTGTTTGGGTGGTGAAAGCTCTCCTAGAAACGCGGAGAAGGGCTTTGCAAAGACAAGCATGTGGCCTGTGGTTTCACCAGGTTCAGAAGGGCTTGTTACACCTGGTTCACTGGTAGTTCTTGCTGGGCTTGGGCATCCCCAAAGCTTGAGACTTAACCTGTTGATCAGGTGATGGGAGTCAACCACACCCTGAGGCTGGACCTTTTGTTGAGTGAAGACGTTGAGGGCTCTGCCTCCCAACCCAATGGAATTTTACAAGGAAGCAAAAAAGCAGCAATCCTGTACGAGTGTTCCACATGGGATGTGATGGAGACCCGTTCTGCCGTAGGATGAGCCTCTGGCCAGTCTCCCCAGAGTTTCTCCATTCACACCACCGGCTCTGCAGGTCCACCACCCCGGGGATGTGCTAGGGTGGCTCTAAGGTGCTGAGATGGCCCCGAGGAAAGCCAGGAGAGCCAGTGGGCACGGCCCAGGGACGGTGTCATGGGCAAACAAGGAGGAAGGTCTACAGTGGCCCTCACCTTCTCTGGCAGGGATGGTGTTACACACGTGGACATCAGCTAGCTGCCATAATGATGCTCCAAGTGGAAAGATTTAAAAATAAAAAATGAGGAAGGTTTTCCATTTTCTCTTCCTTTTTCACTTTTCCATCCTCTCTCCGGCAAAGAACTTTGGCTGGACTCTCTGTCCATCCTGAAAATGGCCTGCAGGAATGGTCAAGCACGGTTTTAGGTCTTTTTTTCCTGCCTTACTCTGGGTAAAGAGAATTTGTTGTTCCTGTCTTGTAATTTTCCGGTTGTAGTTGCAGCGAGAGACCCTCCTTTTTTCCTGACTTCGCCTCCTCCTCCTCGCAGGATCCAGCGGTGGGGGCTGGGACTTGGCCCCAGCCCTGATTGTGTTTGGTGATGAACGTTTAATTAAATTGCCTTTTTTCCTGTTCCGTGCGTGGCGCGAGTGAGTTCAAAGAGGGTTCAGCGAAGGGGAAAAGCAGATGCCTTGGAGACAAAGCACCCGGTTCCTCCCAACTCCTTGTCTCCTGCCTGGTGCTCTGCTGGCTCCATGATGCTTTCTGTAGCTTTTACTTAAATTTGGCCACCTGAAACTTCATTTTTCACGGGCAAATCAGGCAGAGGATTTACCTTCTGAGCGTCTTACAAACTAATATCCCCAAGAATATAACTCGGTGCCGTTTGTCTTTCCCCCTGCCTTGGTAGTCTGCCTTGAGCGGTGTCCCCAAGATGTTGGATGGTGCTTGGGAGTTGCAATGGGGCTGGTCTCTGCCTCTCTTGGACCATCATTTGCCATGAACATCTGGGCACTCCCAGTGGTGGAAGAAGAGCTTCCTCGCCTCATGGCACTGACATCTCAGATGTAACACCAGCCCTGAAGGGTCCAACCTTCTCTCTTTGGACTGCAGGTGTTCTAAAGGCCATAATGTCCCTTGGTTAAGCAAGAGAAAAAGCAAGCGACCTTATTAACTAATGACCCCGCTATCATTATTCACCTGCAATCAGATTTTGCACATTATTAAACACAACGAGAAAGGTTTCACCCTTAAATCTCGTGATTGGCATCTGTCGTGTTTGCTCTGAGGGACCCTGGAGCACCCTCTGGTATTCAGGAGGTGCAATTCATAGCACAGGTCTGGCTTGGGCTGGGATTTAGGGCTGGGCTTGCATCTGTCTTTTCAAACAGGAGAGGTGGGGTCAGGTGTGGAAGGTCCGTCCAGATCTCAGCCGTAAAATGTCTCTTTAGAAGGTTCCTTGAAGGCATCAAACCTTTGTTCTGTGCTTTCTCCTTGTATGTCCTGGCTGTGCCTGAGGGATGGTGCTTCAGGAGAGGACCCCACCATGTAGGCAAGGACATGGTCTCCATCGCTTGCTCTCCGGTGCTTGGTGAGGGATGCCCAGGTGTGAGGGTTTGAGCTCTGATCCCTCACCCAGGTGTGGGTGTCTTCTCTCATTCGAGATCTTGTGGGCTGTCAAAAGCTGGCACATGAGGTGGGCAGCGGTGACAAGATCCCTGAGAACCAGGTGGGAAACCCTGGCAGCATCTAGAATGACCCTGCAGGGTGAGATGAAGGTACGTGGTGCCCCCGCAAGGCTGAGGACAGCCTGACTCTCATCTCTGCAAGACCCAGACCCAGCCAGGGGTTACCTCCGTTCCTCCCAGGATGGAGGGCAGAGAAGCAGGGCCAACATCTGCAAAAGGAGCTCTGCTCCAGAAAGGGCTGGGCTTCTGGGTGCTCGTGTCCCGTAGCTTGTAGTGGATGGGACAGGGGGACACCTCCCCTGCCTCTCCCCCCCTGAATGGGGATAACTCTGCTGGCTTCCCCTGAGGAAGGTGATGGTCCTAGTCCAGGTGCCTGCTGGGTACTGGGCTTTGGGCAGGACACAGCAGCGTGGTTAAGAGAGAAACTTATTAGAACCCATCAAATGACCCCGTAGACCATGCTGGAGGGGGAGGAAAGCGTGTCTGTCCCTCCCCAGGACAAGGTTCCCTTCCCCCTCAAACTAACCCCGGCCTCGTTAATTTGGCTGACCCCATTATGGTGCTGTCCAAAGTGATGCAGGGCAGGAAATCAGGTTGACAGGAGCCTCATTGAGTGCAGTCACGAAAAAAGATGCCCCACCGGGTCCCAGGCGCTGCTGCATGAACCCGACAGCCCTTGGAGACCCCTGCACACATGGACACGCATCGCTCCTGCTGAGGAACAGCCCCAGGCTCTGCATGTGTCTCTCTGGGGGGACAGCGATGTGACCTGGAGTTGTTTTGGCTTGCAGCTACCCAAGAAAGAGGAAGGTCCAAGGACAGTTTCCACCTGACATGGTGGGTCAATGTAAGTGTTTCCCTTTGTGTGGTAGTCAGTTCTCATTGCGTCTGGCTGGAGATGGAGAAGGTTGATGAGGGCCACCAACCTGTGGTCCCATGGGTCTCCAGTTCCCATGGCTGGGAAAGGCACCCGAACTGAGACTGGAGGAAATGCAGAAAAGGGCATTTTGTGGAGTGATGGTCACCAGATAATCCTTGGTGAGGTGTCCATGGCTGGAGGGTTGGATCTTCAGACACCTTGAGGATGGAGAGAAAGAGCCGGGGAGGGAGAAAAAGTTAAACTAGCTGGTCTGAACCACAATGCTGAAAAGGCTGGAAAAGAGATTAAAACTTGATCAGTTTAGGGAGGACATTATCTCAGGTGAGTCTCTGTGATGGACAAAAAGCTGGGTGCCAGAAGAAGATCCAGATCACCTCCCTCTCTAGCCTAAGCCACCACCATCTCACCTCCCTGACAGCAATGGGGGAATAACGAGCCTCTGAAGCCTCATTGGAGCATCAGCCTTGTTCATGAGGTTCTTCTTCATCCTTGGCCCAGCTTGGGTGCCCCTTTCCATTGTGTGGTGGTTCCTGCATCCCTTCGTGCTCATCAATGCACACGGACAAGCCCTTCTGCTCTCCCCAGCTCTGCTCCCACATGGCTTCTGGGGGTTGCTAATTCATCTCCCACCAGCTCGTATGACCATGGTGGACTCTGTCACCTCAGCATTGACTCCATACCCTTTTCTGTGTGGTCCCTTTTGATATGGACCCTTCCCTGTTGCACCTGAGCGTGGTGGGAACCTCTGAGCATGTTCACAGGGCGGTCTGAGTCCCCTCCTGGGATTTGTCCTAATGTTGGAACCAAATCCCACACCTGTGGGACTGCCAGTTCCTTGGTTGAACACTCACAAATGAACACACCATCCTGGGCTGTTCACAGCTTGGGGTGAGGTGTTGGTGGGGTCCCGAACTGCCCTAGTATCACCAGGAGGTGCCACCACCAAGGCTTCTCAGGGTCAGAAAGATATTCTTAGCCCAGATGGGAGAAGATCAGGTCAGGGAGGACCTCCTTCACCCAGGAGGAATGGACACTTAGCCCGTCTGGGTGGTTGGTCTGAAATTTTGGTGCCATCACCTCCCTCAAGGCTGACCAAAGGTGGGAGAGGAATTGGTACCACTTTCTCCTTAGGCTTGGAGACCCTTTCTCCTTAGGGTTCTACTTAGAATAGGATTCCCCCCCCCCAATGGCACTGAGGACATGACATTTTGCTTTTGTCTACTCCATGCATAGACAAATGGGTCATGTGGCCTCAGTGTAGAACTTTCCAGTATCTGAAGGGAGCTCCAGGAGA
>VZRU01014324.1:0-35462 GCA_013398155.1 Pedionomus torquatus
AAATGAATTACAGTATTTGATGATTCTTACTAAAATAGATACATCTGTTTTATCTGAACGTACTTTCTTTGCATTGTATGTTTCTCTTTTGGAATCAGTAAAACTAGGGGGGGAAGAAAACCCCATACAGCAGAGTATTGAAACTTGAGTTATCATGCCACCAAAAGGATCTAGAGTAATTAAACCTTTGTTTTTTCTCTGACTAAAGAAACACCCTTTGGAGTGGGGAAACATGATGGGGAAAAAAACTTTGTTGTTTGTTTGTACTCTTTTTTTTTTTTCTTTTTCTTTTTTTTTCTTCTTTCTCTTCTTTTTTTTTTCTTCTCTTTTTTTTTTTTTTATAGTGGAAAGAACAAACAGAAGGTTTGCCTGCAGGATAGCCAAAGCGTACAAAGAGCAGCAACAAAAGAGGAAAAAGAACCCATCACTGTATGAATTTTAATGGGAGAGGTTACCCTTGAGATAGGCTTGCTCTTGAGCTTTGAGAACAGTTTAGAAAATACTTCAGCTTTTTTCATGACTGTTTTGTTTCATGGAGGTATTAGTTGTTTTAAGAACAGCTGGAGATTTCATACTACTGTGATGTTTGATACTGTTTATTCCCATATAATATATTAATTTGGAACAGAGATAGTCATGGAGAGATATATATACTTACATTTATTTTCTGCTTTTAAGTCTCTATAGTGGCTTACACACTTAAAGTAAAATAACTATGTAAGATTTATTTTTTTTTAGAAGGGGACTGAATGTTATGGAAATACAAATTCTATCCTTTCTTGGTAAAGCTTTATATTTTTTTCAGATGTGTAATAAAAGGAGTTATAGTATCTGTATTCATAGAAAGAGAAACCAAAAAGCTGTCAATTGACTTCTGTGCTTTCAGTCTGAACCTGAAGGTAACAGTTCATGATTCGCAAAAGTGTGCGTGGTAGTGAAGAATTAACAGAATTAACAGAATTGACAGAATTAACTGAAGATCCGAATTTCTTCAGGCACATTCCACTGGAAAATTTGTCAAAGGGCTTTCTAATACAGAGTGACTGGGTCATTAAAAAAAAAAAATTAGATTTAGTTTAGAGATGTAATGTAGTGCACAGAGTGAAGAAAACATTTTTAATTTCACAGCAATGACCTCTGAGATCATTTTTACCACTCAGGAACTAGATTTAGGGATGATAATAATTCTGTAGTCAGGTTGTGTGAATTAGCTGTGAAATGAATTTTTGGAGAAGATTTTGGAAAAAAGGATAGGGAGCAAAATTAAAAAAAAAGAAAAAGCCCCTGAAAGAGCAGTTTTATGCCCAGAATGAATATTGAAAGTCACACTGTGTTCAAGTGCATTCCCTTAAGCTCAGAAAGGAAGGGTGTATTGGAGCTGAAACAGTATAGAAAAGAAATGCATCAAAAATATTTAAATGCATGCAGTGATAGGACTACAATAGACTAGAAATTTCTCAATAAGAAAACTCAGAGACCTGATAGAAGCAATTAAATTATTGCTGATGTAGAAAATATAAATAATAAGAAAGAAATGTAACCAAATGCTTGCTCTCCATTCTAATTTGAGAACTAGGGGGTCAAATTAAACTAGCAGGTGAGTTTCTAAACAGAAGGGTTTTTTTCATATTGTACAAAGAAATGACCTTTTGTTCAGAAAGTCTTTGATCCACAAATAGCTGAAGGTGCCTAACTATTCCAGTAGAGCATTGCTATACATTGGACCTGTTCTTTGCTTATAGGCAGAGACTGGTAATGTAAAGTAATTCATCTTCTGACCTGTTACAGACAAATTCTTTTGTTCTTTGAAAATGAATTCACTAGGCAAGAGAAAGAGCTTGGAACTGATTATATTTTTGGCTGGTACACCAAAATTTGGGGCAAGAATCCAAAAGCTGCTACTAGGTAACAAGTCATTTTATGAGTCAGAGTAACTGCCTGCATGTGAGATCTTAATCTCCATAAAGCTGAAGCTTTCTAGGCTAACTTTTTCCTGGTGAGAAAGGGAATTGCTGTTAGATCCAAGTGCACCCAACAGTCCAAGGCAAGATACTTCATAAATATGCAGGAATGAGCAGTGTACCTCAGTAAATTGAAGTCCAGAAATGCAAAATCACAGCTATGTTCTCTGCAATGGCTGCTGAATCAGAAACGTGTTCTGAGATTTTTCCAGTTCCAAGGACAGACATAACTTCAGGTAGCTGTTTTACATGGCATGTTTGCTCAGTCTATTTCCCCAATGTTACCATTCTGCTGTGGCGCTGGCATTGATGAGCGCAATTTATCTGTCACTGTCTCTAAAGAATACCTCTGAACAAGATTAAATGATGTAATGCAAGCATTGCCAACGTGTAGCTCTCCAATGCAGCTTTTACTGTACAGGTATCTTACCTAGGACTAAGTTATGTCATCATCGAGACTGGTGTCCCCCCGAAAACACAAGCCTTTATCATAGCTATCACTTAGTTGTTCTAGGGGTTTTGTACTTTGATGCTGAGCATCTGTATAAGCATATTAGAAGTTCATAATATGCTGTAGTAGCCCAGCGTCTGTCCTCATGGTAGTAAAATTTTAGTAACTATGCTGTTTGCTTTTAGTGTACTTTCATTATAAATATTCCATTGAAAAAAATACTTGTTAAAATAAGAGTCTGAAGCACTAAGATCAATTACTGACACTTGTGAGAAAGAACTTTATGATAGAAATCTATATACGATAGAGGAGGAATTAAGTAGCAGATATGTCAAGCAAAGAATACAAAGGAACAGTTTCTTCAATATGGAATAGGAAAGCCCTAAGACCTTGTGATAGGTCTAATTGAAGTCATTAATTCTTTTTTTACAGAAACAATGCGATATAAATTACTTCTGCAATTATTGTTATTATTTTTACTGGTAGTCCTATATGTTGTTTGATGAAGATCAATAGCATCTGGGTTAAAGAAAGCTGAGCACATTAATACATTAGCCAGGTGAATAACATTGTTTCCTTTTTTCAAAAATAAAACCCCTGGCCTTTGGAAAACTTCAGTTTGTCTAATAAGAAAATCGAGTTAAACTGCCAGGGAGAGGTAGTATGATAGACTAAAGCAGATGACTGAAAAGATCAGGGAAATATTAGAAGTAGTTTGAATGTATTTAAAGGGAATTTCTTATTATAAGAAAAATGTTCTAGGCTCCAGATAATCTCTTTGACAAAATTCAAAGCTCTTGGGGTAGGTTGTGAGCTAGAGAAGAGGAACGCTGTAATTTGACATAAATTGATGGGAAATCTGTTAATGAATAGTCTTAAATAAAGTCCCATAAGCATACACACTGATATATATGCTGTAAAATAATTTTCCCTGACAGTAGCCAAAGGTACGGTTTCATAATCCAGTTGGTCAAAATAAGCAGCATCGTTTTCATTCTCTTCCCTTCCCCCATCTGCGCTATTAACTCTTTTGTTTGTGTTAGTGCTGTGATGCTTGTTCAGCCGAATCAGCTCTCTAACAAAGTGTAAGTGCATAGGAGTGGTTTTTTGTTGCTCATTTTTGAGATAGTATCAGGGTTTTGCTCTTGAAATGTATGAGTGACCTTGCTGTGAAAACCAGATGAATCTCAGAGGTAACTAAAATGGATGAACGGATTAAGGTTGGAAATGGAAGCAGAACTTCCCTTTTTGGCAGTGTCATACTGCTAATCCAATTTG
The DNA here is from genome assembly GCA_013398155.1 of Pedionomus torquatus. NCBI lineage: Eukaryota > Metazoa > Chordata > Aves > Charadriiformes > Pedionomidae > Pedionomus > Pedionomus torquatus. The sequence continues at coordinate 3,691 of VZRU01014324.1, forward strand.
GGCTATAATGTTAAAAAGCATATTCTGAAATTCCTTATCTAAAATTATCACAGCAGTAACAAAATAGGGAGTTGTGCCAACTGAGCTATATGTTAATGCAACTCCACAGTAGAATATCAGTAGGAAACTAAGGTGAGGTGCTTTATAAGTTTTTTTTTTTATTATTATTATTTTTTTTAAAACAATGTGTGCATCAGTAAGTAAATTAAAGTAAGGTTCTAGAATGTGCATGTCAGTGGCAGAAATTCAAAGTCACAGCTATGCTATGTCTAATGCCTGTTGAATCAGAAATTTATTCTAAGATTTTTCAGTTTAATGTTGTCAGTTTTATGCATAATCTTGTTCCACATAATTCTATGGTAACCTAAATTTCATTAATCCTTTTCTCTGTCTCTCTTGTGTTTAGTGTGGAACAGGAATTAAAGTTATAAATAAAGTTATCTGGCATTCCAGTTTACTGATTTTTCTTCCCCTACTTTAAGGGCTCAAATCTTGCTGGTCTTGTTTCAAACTTAGCCCTTGAATTTTCCATGAAGGGTCACGTAGCTGTGACACTGTACCAGCAGGATGCCAAGAGCTCACTTACAGGTATTCTGGTTGAGGTACACCCTTAATGCTATGCTGGTTTTTGTTTATGTCATTCAGAAAACAGATGAGAATTTTACATCTGTAAAATTGCAAAGCATCATTGTTTTGAGGTTAATTTGCCAAAATATTTAGTCAATGTATTGATTAACTAAATACGAACTGGTTGGTCCAAAGCCAGTAATTTCATTAGTAAATAAAACCCATGTTCTGAAGGTAAGCTGTACTGCTGTCGTAACCCATTTTGTCCTTTACTCTTGTTCTGCTACATTATTCTCCTTTCATGGCTTCTGCTTTTTTTTTATGATCCTTCTAATTTCTGTGCTATTTCTATCAAACTTGTCAAAGCATGGTAGCTCTGAAATAAAGTAACCAGAATTTCCATTTCGTGGGATTTATTTGGGTTAGGCAAACAATGAAGTTCAAAAGTAAGATGTTTTGTAAAATTGAGTCCTTTGTCAGCTTCTGAGGTTCTGCCACCGTCTCAAAGGAAGAAACGTTTTTTGTTCCCCTCTCCTGATCACTAAGGGCTGCTAGTTACACAGTCAGTGTGTGCGTCATGTTTGTCTCCACGTTATTTCTATTATGTAGAAAATTTATGAAGCATTTAATACTAAAGAATTGGGTAATAAGAAATCTGACTTGAAAATATTTGTCTTTTGATCAGTTGCGGCCAAAATCCTTCTGTTTGGATTCTGAACTATGACATCATGGCAAGATTTCGCAGAAGAACATGCATCATTTTGTTGCTTTTTATTTTGTTTGTTTGCTCCATAATGATGGCTTTGAAGACTCTCAGACCTGACAGGGCTGGCTTTGGGGACCCATTTGGACTTGGTTTGTTGCCCGAACTTCAACAACGAACGGTGCTCTTGGACAATAAACAGAATTCACTAAATCAGATTCAAGGAGATACAGCAACGCGTGTCAGTAATTTGCATAGTATCGCAGTCAATACAATGAAAGCATCTATGCCTCCTGTAAACAAGCTGGAAGAGGAGTTGTCTTCTCCTAATTATAACTTCCATATATTCTACTATAGTTGGTTTGGGAATCCACAGTTTGATGGTAAATATATTCACTGGAACCATCCATTGTTGCCACACTGGGATCCCAAAATTGCAAACAATTATCCAAAGGGAAGACATAATCCTCCTGAAGACATTGGGGCCAACTTTTATCCAGAACTTGGATCTTACAGTTCCAAAGACCCTTCTGTCATAGAAGCCCACATGAAACAAATGCGTGCCGCTTCAACTGGTAATAAATGTTAACGTTTCAGCATGTTCATTTATCCAGCCTTAAGTATGTGAATGGACACAACTGACCAGTTCTTCCATTTCTCTGTGTAATTCTGAAAATGTCTGAAACTAGTCAATGTCTTTGTATTTCTGAGTTTTAACCGAAATCTATGTCTTCAAAGCTGTGTCTGATAAGTGTAAGAGCACAGAAACATAAGAACTATATTTGTAATCCTGTAGGTGTGCATGGGTCATGTTAAGCAGTGATAACATATGTAGAAAATACAGCGACCATTGCTAGAATATATTGTCTGTGTATTTTATTTTTGGAGATGAATGCTTCAGTTTTAAGAACAGGTTTTAGTAAATCGTGTTAATGTCTTAATGGAGCAATCCATTCAAATAGGAACAGGTTTTTTTCTGAATTTTTTGTGTGTCATAGTGATTATGTATTAATTCATATGGCAAAGCACAAGTAGGATTATAGCTTTTATACAGCTTACATTTTATGCAGTGTATTTATAGGTGCTCTCATTAACTATGGAAATGTGTAATCAAAACCTTCTTGAACTGGGGTATGACAGTTTCACTGTGGCTAATTACAGTTTATTTCTTTGTCCAAAAAGTATATTTTTTTCCAAACAAATTGATGTTCCCCTTCTTAAATAAGGTGGACTGTATACATTATTCAATATATTTTTGGTTATTGGGCTTTGTGGTCCATTTTACGTTCATCTTCTTTAAAGTAAGTAGTCATATAGTCTAACATTAAACTCTGAACAGCTTCTGTAGGTGTAATTGGAGGAGCACGACCAGAGTTCATAGCATTATTCAGAGTGCTGATCACCTTGAATTGAGTCTCTTTCATTCATCTAACACTAAGGCTTGATGTAACTGGTATATTTCCATTAGTACTGTCTACTTACACAATATTTTATTCTTGGTTATTGTTTTCTCCCGTTTTTTAATCTAACCTGTATTTTGCACAAGAGTTAATACAAACCTAGGAAATTTCTCACCCTTTTCAGTAACATGATAACTCCATTAACAGGATCGCTAGCAACAGTGGGAAAACTATTGTAGTGAAATCTCAGGCATTAGTTGCCAATAAGCACTTTTTTAGTCTTACCTAAAGCGCAATAGTGCTTGAGAGTGTGATGAAAGCAAAGAGGGCCCTTGCAACTTTAACTTTCATGATGTTTCTCATCCTCTTAATACAAATGTCTAATACAGCTTAACTGCTGGTAGAAACAGTGCAAAATACTAGAAAAAAAAAAGTTAAGCAAAACAAGTCTCGTAACTGAAATTGCTTTTCCATTTAAAACTCAGCAATGTGAAAGAGTAGTTCATGTGACATTCTCTTTGGTATTACTGGTATTTGTAAACAGTGATTTATTTTTCTCCTGCTGTTATTCTAACTTACGTATTTAAGTACACTCAAATTTGTTCTTTTGTCTAGATTTGACCAACATAAATCAAACTTTTTTTTTTTCTCAGGTCATTACTTCAAATATTGCATCTTTGTTTATAAGAATTATACTTTGTTCATTTCTGGTCTACCGTGAGGTTGACTATTTACAGTTTCTTCTTTTTGTCTCTTAGCCAATGTGTAATCCATGACTGCATTTTACATTCTGTCAAATAATAATTTTTCTTCTAGCCTTTTTGAGAATTTATCAAGGATCTTACAAAAGGAGAAAAATGTAAGTGGTTGTTTCAGACAGTATTGTGTAAAGATCAAAAGCCTGTAAGAAATTGGAACAGCAGGAGTCTCATGCAGTGCTTCTCTGTATTCTTGCATATTATATATATATTATCATTACATATATTAATATATTTTATTTCTATTCTTATATTCTTATCTATTACAGTTCTTGTTTATTAATTTCCTAATATTTAACAGATTAATGCAATAGATTTTATTCTTCAGATTGCTGGGTGATAATCTTGTGTTTTTTCTTCTGTTGTCTTTGGTTTGGTTTTTTGCACCAGTCTGTTTTTGCCGTAATCCAATTTGAAGTCCTTCTTGAATGACTGAGCTCTGGTTTTCAACATGTTTGTTCTTCTGGTTTTGGCATTGAGTCCATCATTTTTTAGACTGCTGAAGTGGTACATAACTTCATTTTTTTTTTTAACCACAGGAAAGAAAATATTAAGTAGACCTCCTTAAGGAAAGAGCAATGCAAACGTGAATTTAGGTTCCCTGATGAACGATTCTGTCTTCTGGACAGAATCTACCCTGATTCCTCATGGTATAGAAGAGGGTCTTAACAGATGTTTTATTCAAGATCCCTGGAGTTTAACCTGAGTTTATTGCTGCTATTCTGCTTGTCCTTTGCATCTTACTCATTTGAATTTTGTCATTTTTCTCATGTGAAATAAAAGATAGGATGATAAAATACAGTATAATACTGCATTTTTCCTGTCCTTGAGCAGACTATTTCTTGTGATAATTAGTCTATTACTTGTGATTCTCTTTTCGATAAAATATTGAGAGGATCCTCCTGTGATGAGGATAGTTGAACTAACTTCTATGTATAGTGAGCTCAAATTTCTGGTTTTGATGTTAGAAGATGACTGTGTATTTACCCTGTGCTTTCCTTTACTTAATTTTAGGCTTGTTTGAATGGAAATTGTTAGTCAGAAATTATATAATATTAGTAAAATAGGTGGAATTTAAGAGTGTATACTTCCTCAGTGACCTGATTGAAATGCTTAAATGTTTACCTAATTAACAAGAAGCATGTTGTGACTTATTCTTCCATATGTTTTAAATGGTATTGGTAAGAAAATATTCCTGCATCAGTATTTGTGTTTCTTTCTGTCTTAACTTTTCCTGACGTTATTTTCAGCTACACACGTGAAAGATTTCATTTACTTATCTGTCAGCACTTTATTTTAGAAGGCACATATTTAGGCTTTCTGAAGAAGTATTTGTTCTTTTTGCTTTCATGGAGAGCATCAGGAAAACTTAGTGTAGGAACCTTGTATTTGTTGTCATCTTTTTTGACGGGAATAGTAACATCCTTAAATTATTGAGAGTTACTCAAGGGTTTATTTTAGATATAAATTTAAAAACTAATTTCATATGATTGGAAGGGTGAACTACAGCATAGTAATTGCTTTTAGCGAGAAGGAAGGTTGTGGAAGTACAGTCACTGTTTCTAGTATGAAATGGTTGTTTTGTACTAGAGTCAGAGGTACAACGTGGAAATACGTTGGTGGGCAATAAAGTTTTGTAAAATAAGAATCATTTTAATCACCTGCATAGCACTCATTTCTTGAGTGCTCTCTAACCCCAGGTATCTTGATATTTTCTGGCTGTACTGTGGCTTAGCTGTAATGCCATAGTTTGGAGCAATCTCCTCCTTTTGGTACAACCTGCAAGCTAGATGCTGTGCTGAAAAGCAAACGGAATGGCTCTGAGTATTAGGCTGAGGATACTGTGCACAGATCTGTTCCCATGACAGATGATCTCACCACTGTTTGTTTTGTTGTCTTTTAAACAGGGTAATCCACTCTGAGGATACTCAGATTTACTAGTTAGTTAAAAAGTAATTTGAAATTCTCATTTATATGATGTAGATTTCACATCAAACGGTAATTATAACTCACAACAATGTTATAACATACATGTTTTATATCAACATGATTTAACACTTAAGTTTTGTATTTTCAGGTGTAATAGTGCTTTCATGGTACCCACCGGGTATGGCTGATGAAAATGGGGAACCAACAGATGATTTGGTGCCTGTTATTTTGGATTATGCACACAAGTATAATCTAAAGGTAAAGTAATTTTAAGCTACATAAAATAGGACTACTTAGGAAAGTAAATCTTGGTAAAAGTTATTACGTTTGACTCATGGTATAGAGCAGGGAGGCTTGTAATGTGACAGTGGCTTCTGTTTCTGTCTCCTGATCACAGAGGTCAGGAGCAAGTGTCTATGAGTAATAAAGAGGGATTTAGAAGTTCTTGTTTGACTTGAGTGTCTTTTATTCCAGAAGGTATCAGGAACACTTGCCTTGGACAGTAAGGTCAGGGAGGTGCTGCCCTGACTTTAGGTTACTCCAGAGCACAACGCGGTAGAAAGGCTAAATTACCAGCTTCATGCAGTAGGTGAAATATCAAATCAATTAAAGATTACCTAGATTGATCAGAGTCTAAAATTGTGGTTTAATTTCATTTATTTTTGAGTAAAACTTGTATTTCTCCCTTGAGAAAAAAAAAATGTATTTCCTTATGGTCTTGCAGAGTAAAAAATTTGAGCTTTTAAATTATCTAAGTAGCTGTTTACATTTCATCTCTGGATGATGTTGTCTGTACTGGGGACTAAAAATACAGCTACTCCAGTTTTAGTTGGTCATGGAAGCTATAAATTCTCAGGGAAATTTCCTGTCACTACTAGCAACCATAGATTCTTTGAAAAGCAGGAGAAAAGTAGAAAGGTTAAATCAGATACAGAAGTAGTTTTAAAACAGTTAAAAATGCAGTGTGAGTTGCATTATGTGACATAAGTTGCAGATACGTAGTGCTAAATTATTAAAAAGTATTATCTTTCCCCAAGATTTCAGATCATTTAATGGAGCTTGCTCTCAACTGAAAGAACTTGTTAACATTCAAGTCTCTCAAAGGAGCCAAGGCAAGATCATAGAATCATAGAATGATTTGGGTTGGAAGGGACCTTAAAGATCGACTAGTTCCAACCCCACTGCTGTGGGCAGGGACACCTCCCAATAGACTAGCTTGCTTAAGGCCCTGTGTGCAGCTTCTCTGGACAACCTGTTCCAGTGTCTTGTAGCCCCCTTCAGGGACTGGAAGGCCACTATAAGGTCTCTCCAGAGCCTTCTCTTCTCCAGGCTGAACAACTCCAATTCTCAACCTGTCTTCAGAGCAGAGATATTCCAACCTCTGATCACCTTCACGGCCTTCCTCTGGACTTGCTCCAACAGGGGTGCCCTTCTTCTGTTGGGGGGTTCCAGAGCTGGATGCAGTATTCCAGCTGGGGTCTCACCAGAGAAGTAGAGGGGGAGAATCACCTCTCTTGACCTGCTGGCCATGCTTCTTTTGATCCAGCCCAGGATTCAGGGGGCTTTCTTGGCTGTGAGCGCACATTGTTGACTTATGTTGAGCTTCTCATCCACCAACACCCCCAAGTCCTTTTCTTCAGGGCTGCTCTCAGTCCCTTCTCTGACCAGCCTGTAGTTGTATTTGAAATATGAAATACAATACCAAGGAAAATGCATGTAATATTTTAGTAATGGATGAAATACAGATGGAACTGCTTGGAATAGTTACTGGGACAGAGTTATTCAATATAGATACTACCAGGGAATGCTGCCTTCAACATAATGGTTTTAAATGTTCTTGTGTTTAGTATGTTATTATAGTTAAGTGTTAGGAATGTCAGTAGACCAAAACCAATACACAAAATACGCTTCTATTATGTCTGCTAAATGCAAGTCTGCTAAAAGATATGTCCTTTTGATTTGCCCGTTTTTGATAGTTGGAAATGAAATACGAAATTACAGTGCACTTCAACCTGTCCTGTCAGTCCTAGTGATTTAGTCTAACACTGTATTTTTCTATAGTTTGTGCCTAATAGAGGTAGATATTGGCTCTGAAATACACTACTGTTGCAGAGTTGTCGAATCCTTTATTAAATGCATTCTGTTCTAAAATTGCTTCTGGAAAAAAGTAATTGCTTTGATTACCATAATATACTCTTTAATTTTATATTTGAAAACAATGATATTTTTACATTGAAATGACTTCACATGTATAGGTTAAATAATTCCATAATTGCCAAGCTTGAAACTCACAGCAGTAGCAGTACATTATATTAGATTTAGTTCCAAGAGTATATTGCTGTTAATAAACTTAGAAAATTTTAAATTAAAGTTTTCATATCCCATATCTTACAATCTATTTTGACACTGAAAACTCTTGGAGAATTATCTATAGCACATTTAATATGTTGCTTAGAAATTAAATATTAAACTTTTTATTGGTTAATCAGTTCTTTGGCATTCTAGTAGATAATATTTTATTTCAGCTTTTAGTTTCTGCTGTAGTTTTTCTGAAGCGTGCTTACTACTGGCTGTAGCCTATGAAAAACAAAAGCAGTGTTTTGTTTTAGTGTAAAAACCTCAATATTTACTTTATTACCAAACTTCCTTAGATCTGAAGCTTAGCAGCACAGAAGATGAATTATTGTTGGATTTTTCTTAAAACAGATTAATTAAAATGTTTTCTCTGTAAAGAACTATATTTAATGTGACTGTTACTTGCTTTGTATTATATGCCATTCCCATGTATTCAGTAGGAATTTATGTTTGTCTTGCTCTTTCTGTGTTTTTCATCTTTTAGGTCACTTTTCATATTGAACCTTACAAAGATAGAGATGATCGCAGTATGTACCACAATGTCAAATACATCATCGACAAGTGAGTGCTTTCAGAATTATTTCCTTTGGGGTTTGTTACATGCTGGTTTAGAGGACGTCTGAATAGTACCTAAAGCTTGGAAGGATATATAAAAATGTGTTCTAAGACTGAAGAAAGCCGTAAGAAACTTCTTATTTCAGTGGTGCAAAACTCAAAATCTGTTTTCTAAATATTGAAGCACGAATTTTACGTAGATACTCAAATGTAAATTGCTTTCAACATTCATTAGCATCACAAGTCACGATACTTCAGATTGAAGCAGCTAAAGTATTAGCCACATGGTATATAAATTAAACATACGTTTTGATAGTAACAAACTAGTAGTTAGAGTTTTAATGTGTTGACCTCTAATGATTTTAATTCGGCTTGAAAAATTCTGTACAGCTACTAGTCATTTTGCTTATCAAGGCTACTTAAGCTGCCTTATTTTGTACCGAATTAGAGGATTGCTCTTCTGAGAAAATGAATATTTGAAGTGCAGTTTGACACTAAGTTACTCCTGTGTAGTAATCTGAAGGTTCTTTGCAGATTCATGGATTGAATTGCTATGTTGTGAAGTTCATGCACTGTCTTTCAAAATTAGTTTTTAGAAAAAGTCTTCCGCTCAGATTGTGAAACGGTATTTGCCAAATGGCAAACTTTGTCTTAACAATACTTGTTTGCTTTATAGATATGGAGGCCATCCAGCCTTTTACAGGCATAAGACCAGCACGGGCAGATTACTTCCCATGTTTTATGTTTATGATTCTTACGTAACGATTCCTGAAATATGGGCAAATCTGTTAACTGTTTCTGGATCCCAGACTATTCGAAATACTCCGTATGATGCATTATTCATTGCACTTCTTGTAGAAGAAAGACATAAGCATGACATTCACAGAAGTGGCTTTGATGGAATGTACACGTACTTTGCCACCAATGGCTTCTCCTATGGCTCATCTCATCATAATTGGGCAAGTTTAAAAGCCTTTTGTGATAGTAACAACCTCATGTTTATTCCAAGCGTGGGGCCGGGGTATATTGATACCAGTATCCGACCGTGGAACAACCACAACACCCGTAACCGTGTCAATGGGAAGTACTACGAGACTGCCTTCAGCGCTGCCCTTTTGGTGCGACCAGAAATTATTTCTATTACATCTTTTAATGAATGGCATGAGGGAACTCAGATTGAAAAAGCTGTCCCCAAACGGACTGGACAGGTGGTTTACCTCGATTATAAGCCCCATAAACCAAATGTTTACCTAGAGCTTACTCAGAAGTGGTCTGAGAAGTACAGAAAAGAACAAGAACAGTGGCTTATGTGAGCTGTTGCTGCTGCAGTTGTTTCCTGAGGCATTGAATACATCAAGAAAGAAATCGAGACCTGAAAAATCTTTATTAAATATCTTTATTGTAGATATGTTCAAAGTATTATATCTCTTGAATGTATATGCACTACTACTGAATTTGAATTTTGAAGACTAAAAAGATAAGGATATTGGATTTCTGTATTACTGGATACTGTAGTTCAAGAATATTCAGGGATAATGCTGGTTTTCTGGTTGAGTTTTTTTTTGTTTTGGTTTTAAACTTTAACTTGCATGCTGAGCTTCCAGAACATCTGCATGGGGTAACTTTACATGATCAAACTAGAACAAAAATTTGGCATAGTTATACTTGCTCCTTTATTCTTGCAGTTGTGTTTCTAATCAAAGTGATGCTGCAATCTAAATTTTTTTCCCATATAGCTTCTTGCAGGATGCATGCCTGTAGTGTGTGGAATAAGCTACATCTACTGTTATTAATGCTTTGCACACAGGGAGGTCTTGATGTATGACTAGCTTGGGTTAAAACACTGAACAGGTATGTGTGATACAACACTGGTGGAGTTTGGGGTTTTGTTTTTGTTTGTTTGTTTGTTTTAAAGAGTAAAGTATTTGAATGATTTTCAAAGGACTGCTGAAACATTTCTAGTTTACTTCTGTTTGTTTTGTTCAGTACATGATGCAGACCTGTGCAGAATAATGAATACTGACTAGTAACTATTTTTTTTCTATGTTACTTTGAAATTTAAAGAAAAATATGTTTGAAACTGAGGGTGGAAAAGATTTTTATTGAGGGGGAAAATCCCTAAAGATGAAAAAATATATACTAAAACTTCTATAGTTATATGTTGTTGGTAATTGCAGACACAGTTCTCATGAATTTTTTAAAATGTTTAAAGGTTCTAAAGCTGATATCTTACTAGTCCTACAATAAATGTAATTTTAGGAAATGCTTTTTCATTTATGATTTAGGAGCAGTCTAGTTTGATAGCAGTGACAGCAACTATCCATTAGTTTAGTTTGAAATCTGATATTTCTACCTTTCATATGGATTGTGTGGTTGTTCCAGGATTCAGATACAGATCAGGATAGCAGATACTAAAAATTTGTTAACATTCAGATAAGCTCCCTACCGACACTACTTTTAATACTGTGGTGTGGCTGGAAATGAGTATTTTCAGACCTAGGAATCTCACCTTTCAACTGTTACGATTTAACTGTTTTTCTTAATGAAGCTTGAAAGGATCAAGTCACATAGACATGTCTCCTCAACAGTCCCTTTTTTGGCATTTTTGTACAATTTCATAGTAAAGTCCTGAATTTTGTAATAGTAGAAATTGAGTTTTATTTCCAGCATTTGATCTGTAGCAAAGTGCCTTTTTTTTAAGCTGCTTGTTTTGCAGGTTTTTTTTTTTTTTAATTATTTATATACCAGTTGCTGATCCTGTGTTTTAATTCATATGCTGAATTGTTGTGACCACTAGAATTCCATTAATTTCAACGGGACGGATGGAAATTAAACTCTTCACTTGGTTCTCACAGTGATTTGCCCATGGGGCTGCAAGGTGAATGTGAGGACTTCTACATAAGAAAGAAAACAAACCAAAAAAGAGAACAATATGTTTTTTCCAGAAAGCTTTAGCATTCCAAATATTAGTAGTACCTGGTTTATGTTTCTTTTCTAGAGTCTTTCTGGTATGGAGAAGGTTTGTTATTGTATCTTTCTCTTATTTGCAGTTTAATTGTCTTGTCATTTCTCTGCAGTTGTTAAAGAAATGAGGTGTCGTATAATGCCCACAGCTGCTTGAAAAAAAATGCAGAAATTGGGTGACAGATATATAACCTGGCATGTTGAAGCGCGCCTCTAGAGTTATTGGAGTCTTATTAATGTCTCTTCAGAATATTTTGCATTTTCCTGCTGTGTTTCGGCAAGGTCCAAAGTGCTTCTGAAAGAAATGTTTACTAATGCTATTTTTTTTTTAATACTTACCCTCAGGTGGATAAACTGAAGTAGATATAAATATGACCACAGTCACAAAGTAGTGTCCGAGACACACAAAGCACTTGCTAGACTTCTACCACTTCCAAGTTAACCACTCCTTTTATTTAAGAAACTGATTTACACATTTTGACTAGAATCCCTTAAATAGCTACATGTGATTTGTTTTTATAATTTGTTATATGTATATGCTTTTACAGCCCAAAGAGCCCATATATTTATTTTAAATGGGAGTGATGAAATTTTTGCATATCGCAAAAATTCTTCTGAAATCAAACCTTTTGAAAGGACAAGTCTCTCTGTTTTCCACTTGCTTAAACTTGTGTCATCCTCCAGTCTTTTTCTCACCGTAGTCGTCAGCGTTGTTTACTAGTCTTGACAACCTTGCACTTGACTTTCAGCTCCTTACTTTCTCCCCCTGGCAGTTTGTTTTCCCTGGGACTGTAAAAGTGGCTCCTTTTGTTGCTGTTTATAGAAACATTTGAAATTTGTTGTGTTATACAACTGAGGTGATCTATCTTTGTTTAAAATATAATTTATGGTAACAGTGTAATGGATCTTCATTACTGGGAAAGACTTCTGTAATTGCTGTAAAGGTATCATTCAGCCCTCGCCGTGAAGTGCTACAGGCCACGACACGCTGGTGTCTAATGGGATCTGTAGAAGAGTTTCCAGAATTTCTGTAGAAAAAAATTAAAATTAAGTGCCTAGAATTTCATGGCCCCTCAGCACTTAGTGTATTTTTTAGGTGCTTGACATGTTTCAGAATATAAATATACAATCTAGTAAAATATCGCGGGGTTTGGAATTTAATGATCCTAAGGAAAGCTGATGGAATAGCGACTACTAGAACTGCCCCACCTGCCTGCCCAATACTTGCTCTGTGCTTAAAGCTGCTACTTCTTACAGGGAGTGGAGAGTTTTTTCCTGATGGACTGCTGCTTCAGTCATGATAGTTCTTGGAAATCTGCGTAAAAATAGATCTGTGGGAAAGGATTTGTACAACTACCAAGAAATAAGGTTGTCCTGAGTGCACAGTTGCACTGGGAGGAAAAGGGTGAATGTATTCAGAAGGTGATTGTTCCAACACGTAGCCAAAATTGGGAGGAAGAAAAGGGTATTTATTATAAGCCTCAGATCTGAAGTGAAATTTAAGGAATATTTACATCCTGTTTCACTTTGGCTTCACACCCCTATTACATCTTGACTAATCGAAAAAAAATATTGTAAGATTAACTGCATTTATATAGATTAGGCGAGAAACACCTTAGGAAGTTCTACTAGAGATCATGCCATGCTTTGCCACCGCAAATACAGAAATAACTGAAGTTATTTATTGATTACATACTACTGACTGAGTGTCCCCAGAGGGGAAATGGTTTCTGAGACAAGTAACAAGTCTTTGTGGTAAAAGAGAAAGTCTTTTTTAGAAGAAAATCTGTAAATTCATTTCTGCTTCTGTCAGTTGTGATCAAGTAAATTTGTTTTAGTTCTGCGAGCTGTCTCAGAACTCAATCCATCTGCTCTGAAATAAGAATTTATATTAAATCTTGTTATAGTAGTGCATGTTTCTCAGATCTATAAACTTGTACTGAATTTTGAGGGGAAGAACACATGCGTATGCTGTTACTATTTCAGTAGATTTATTGTGCTATGTTGTTTCTGTGCTGATGTTCATCGTGTTTGTCCAGTGCCTTTCTTTTGAGGTGCCAATGATTTGTCTCTTAAGAGGTTGTTGAAGCAGAAGGGTCTTTAGTGAACTCATTTTTATTATGAAAGTCGAGATGTATACACTCTGCATAGTTTGAATTAACTCATTTTACACATGGCTCTTGAGTTCTCTGGGAACATTTCACAGGAGGGTGGCTTCTGCTGTGTTGCTAGTAGAAGATTGCTTCCCTGGACACGTGGACAAGGACACTGTAATTTAGGGCACTTTGTATTCTTTGTGAATCTTGTGTACCTTAAAAGAAGTAATAAAGTATTTACAGAAAAAATATTTACCACTTAATGTAAGCTGAAAACTCTCCCAGTCTTAAGGTATTTACAAATATTCATCCTCATCTTTCTACTTACTTAAGATAGTGTTGATATTTCGTTCCTTTATTATCTTTTACTTTTGCCCAGCATGTTAAATGTTGCATAAACTTCAAAAGTGATTGTATTTCTAAGACTTAATAGTCATAATATTCAGTAAAGAGAATTTACAAGATTATTGGCACTGCAGAAAAGCCTGATATGAATTTGATATTGTATAGATATGATTTTATAGTGAATGGATACTGTATCTTTGTTATGTATTGAACATGAATAAAAACCCCAAGCATTTCTTTTAATCTCCTGCCTGACTGTGGCAGAGAAGCATTTGCTTACATGCGTATGTAAAAACAAGCGTGTGTGTGTGTCTATTTATATATATTATATATGTGCATATAACTGAAGTCTTATTTTTAAAGTACTATATAATTGTATTAAAATTACAGGCTGGATTCTGCTACTTTTAAGTAAGCAATGTTTTTACTTCCCTATGGTGTTTACAAAACCCCTCATTGCTGATGTATGAATACTTTCCTGAACAATAAACATATGCCCCAAAAGTGAGATTTAAATGGAGTGTGTGATAATATTTTTCTTAATTAATATGAGTTTAGAAAGTCAACTTTTACTTTTCTACGACAATATGTGCGTAGAATTTAATTAGACTGAAAACAACAGTCTTTGTTACAGTGTTTTTTAAACAGACAATACTGAAGTGCTTAGGCCTATTTGTATTATATCTTGTTGGGCTACTAACTGAGTTAGTTTACTAGGGTGTAGTGTTGCAGGTATCTTTGAGTCCCAAGGTATGACTGTATTTTGACAAAGTCAAATTGAAGTTTGGTTCCTACAAAGTTGGGAGGAATGGGTGCAAAAATAATTAGCCTCAGGAGAATGGTTTACAACTGGGGTCAAAGAAGTATTTGCTGCATTTTGATAGTGTGTTATTCTGTTCACGTGTAAAAACTGAAGTAAAATGGTAACCCTTACCTTCTAAGGTCTCACAGAAATGTGAAATTACCTAGTTGGTTTTGAAAAATGTCTTGTTATTCCCTGCAAACTGTGTTAAAAAATAATTAAAGCTATTTCACATACATAGTCAGTACTGTGTATTTTTGTCCATGAAGGACGAGTATTTTAGAAGTTTGAATAATTTCATATTTCTTTTGTGTATTACATTTTGAGTGTTTTTTCCCTGTAATTAAGGTAAATAGTTTGCTTCACAGTGCAAAGGATTTCGTGAAATTTTCCTGTCTCAGGACATGCAAAAGATGTACAAAGGGTACACAAAACAAGACAGGGCATACATGAAATTTGAACTTACATATGTGGCTGTAATTGACACTTCAGTAGGATACCGTGAAGTACTTCTGCATTTTAGTACCTAAAATATCTCCTAAGGTATTTCATGTCACTTAATGTGAATTTAGTGGAAAGAATAAAGAGATAACAATGAAACAGTAATTGCCTTTATGTAATTTGATCACTTTCTGTACAGTATATGGAATGTATAATCAACAAATTCCATGTGTGAAGAATAAGGAAGAAAGATGACATTCATGTTTTTCTTCAGCTGGGCAGTGCAGAGAAAACAGCAAAGTAATACAACTAAAACACTTGTAGCTTGCATTTTTTTAAACTTGTTTAGTCACATTTAAGAAAAAAAAAATTTAATATCCAGAAGTTTAGTATGATAAAAATTTGAAAAATTAATTCCCTGACCCACTTGATGGTAGATTTGGAGTAAAAATACCTTGTGCCTATCATAATTGTTTCTATATTTTACAAGTAGAAAGGTACAATCTGTTAAACTGGAGTCAAGAAAGAAGATACGTATGTTATCATACAGTGTGATGATCTTATTGAAAGTGACAAGAAATCTTTTCTGTATATTCTATAATTGCTACTATTCAAAGCTGGCTTATGATATTCAAAAATAGGGACTTTTAAAATATGAATTCTGTTCTTAGACTAGATGTATGCAAATATACACACGCAGAATTTTTTTTTTCCATATTTTTGTGACAAATATAACTGCCTTCTGTAGGACAGAGGAAATCTACTGCAGGTTTAAGGAGTTCCCAGACCAGTGCCTGTCACTGTTTATGGAGTTATCCAGGACGATTCTCTTCTTGATCCTAGCAGTTAAGCAATGTGAATAGTCAGAAGCAATCAGAATGTTCAGGTTCACTCTCTACAGTCTTCTATCTAAAAGTATGGGTATAAATTTACTTCTCATAATTAGAGGATTTTGATAATGATTACATAGAACTGCTTTCAACATAGATTATAATGTAGCAAATGTGTGCGCTGACTTACTAAAAATCCATGTTGGTGAAAACTAAATTTATTTTATTAAATAATGTTGTCTGCTATGGCATTCTGAGCTTATTTACCCAATATAGTAAATAAGTTTTGGCTTTAGATTGCATTTCATCTACTTTGACTATATAAAAGACACACTTTTATATAGATAGAATAAATGGTTTTTAAAACTGAAGAGTCTTGCTCCTCCTAGTTCTGCATAGAGCTAACATACTAACAGGTCGCTTGTTGGGTTTTTTTCTTTTTTTAATACATTGAAATGAGCACTATGAGAGTAGGACGCGGCCTTCAGAGTTGTTTTATAACTTTAAGTCATTGCTATGGAAACGCAACATGATCTCTCAAGACTGATTTCTCAAAATGTGGTGCGATTAAACGAATAAAGAACACACCAGAACTCCAGTTGTTTTTATAATGCTAGTGAAAAATCAGGCTGCCAGTTTGTTGTGGTTTTAGTGGAAGTTTCTTTCAAAATTCTCAGGTACAGTGGTAGGAAATAGTTTTATCATAAAGCATTGACTACTCGTTGAGATAAGATAGTCAGTTAAAATTTGGTATATTTGCTGCATGTGTTTGTATGGAGTATTTAAATGAAGAAGTTGGAGAAACAAGCACAAAGCAAAAATTTTAAATTCCCTTGCTGTAACACGACACTGAAAAAGATAAGCTGCATGGAAGTGAGGAAAATAGTTAGGAGGTGTCAAAGTGATAAAACATCTAGAGGCTCTATTCAGGCAATAGAACCATATTCAGATTATTACACCAACCAGAAAAGATTTTTAAGAGGACTGGAAGAAATTCATGTAGTTAAACAACAGGATAAAGACATAACAAATCATCTTCCAAATAAAGATTCTGTCCAAATGATAAAACCAGTAAAGAGCTCAAGTTCTGGCATTAATGAAGGCAGGCATAAAAAAATCCCCCACAAAACTTGGAGCAACAACTTCCTAAACCTATAAAAGTAATAATAGAACTTTTTTTTTTCCCTTCCCAGAAGAAAATATAGCAAATGTGGTAGGCAAGACAATACAATGTTAAGACCAAAAGAGTAATGTCTTAAAAGACCTGTATACTGGAAGCATTGTTAATGCATATTTTTAAAACATGTCATCGGCAGACAGACAGCTGGTGGTGCGCTGGTAGAGCTGACAGATAACAGAGCAATAAAGGAAACTTTCAAAGAAGATAAGCCTGTAGAAGAGAAGTTTTAAAGTGTTTTGTATCTATGTTTATAGCAGAAGAGGTTAGAGAGCTTTCTATGCTGGATCTGGCATTTGTTGGTGATTCATCTGAAGAAATATCCTAAGCTGAAATGTCGTAGAAGTGATATTTGAATACATCGATAAAATGAGCAGCAATAAATCAGCCAGTCTCAATAGAACTCACTGGGGAGTTTTCAAGGAACGCAAAGATAACATTATTAAGCTGCTAAAAATACTGGATACTCTGTTGTTTAAGTTAAGGGTAGTCACATGAAGGAGATGGGGCAAATGTGGTGTCAATTTTAAAAAGACTTTTAGGAGGGATGCTGGGATCTTTAGGGAGATATGAAATCCATGCTGGATAAAAACCAGCAATAATAGACATTTAACATAGATTTCTTTGGCAATGCCAATATGGTTTTTCCAAAGCAAAGTAATGCACTGCAAATCCATTATGCTTTTGATGTGCAATTGCAAATGTGGCCAAGGACAAGAAGGCTTTCAGCAGGGTACTCGGCCTTCAAGCAATACTAAATTTTTAAGTAAGTAGAGGGAAGAAACTTCACTAGATTAGTTGCCAGCAAAAGTTAAGAAACAGAGAATAAAAGTGGTTGACTTCCATAGCAGCAGGCAGGTACTGGTTATGCCCCAACAAAACCTGTATTGGTATTTGTGCTGTTCAGAAAGTCCTCGGAAAATAAAATAAATAAATAAATAAAATAAAAAACAACCAAAACCAAACATATTTGCTAGTGTTACACAATTTTGAAAATAATCTGAATTAAAATCCTAATTACATAATACAAACAAATTGGGTGATAAAATGGCAGCTGGGAAAACAATGTTGAAAGATGCCTTTCAGTAAATACTATGGATATACAAAGCTGTACTACAAGATAGTGGTCTCTTACTGCTTAAAATAGAGAGGGGCTGTCCTTTTGGCTGTTCCTATAAAAAAATAAGCTCGATGGTAGTAAACAAAAAGCACATTATCAGGGAGTAAAATTGAAAGTGTCACTCTACCATTGCATAAATTTGCATTGTGCTTGTGTCTAATACTGGTTATCCCCTTTAAAAAAAAATAAATTGAAAAGATATATGAATTACAGAAATAAGAGATTAAAAATGCTTCAAACCAAGGAAAAAGTACATTAAAAATACACAGCTTCAAGGAAAATAATTCTTCAGAATACAGTGAATGATTAGAACTGTTGAATGGCATGAGGAGAACAAACAGAGAACAATTTTCTGTTCCTTATAACAAAAGAGGGGCATCTAATTAAATTTTCAGTAGCCTATCTAAGCAAATAAAAGGAAGTAATTTTTTCATTTGATGCAGTTAAATTATCAAACTCATTGCTAAAGGATATTGTAGAAATTGAAAGTATGGTAGGTGCAAAGTCACGTAGTGTTGATCAGTTACTTCATTAACAGGGAAGTCCAGGTGCACCTTTTGCCTCACAAAGTGTCTAAACAGCTGATTGTCAGACATCAAGAGAAAGTACTTAGGGATGTAAATAGGAGCGTGAGTTCTATTTCATATACTGCTTTAGGTATTTTGCGATAGACGTTGTATTGAATTCTGTATAGAAAGAAGAAATGTCCTAAGCTGTTTCTGAAATGAAGAAGGATATTCAAATGGGAAGTAGAAAAGAGAGGAGGAGGCAAGAAAGTGTGATTTGGCAGCAAGTAATCAAAATCTTTCTTTGCTTTTGTTTGCGTGAGGTTGACATTTTTTAGTTTGAAACTATGGAACATCACAGGGGTGTCACACATGTTATGCCAAAACAGAGCCATTTATTCTTGAAGATATTAAAGGATTATGATGTTGCAGCTTGTCGACCAGGAAGAGTAAGCTCCAGAGGGGCTGGAAACAGACCCCACATGGTGGAGGACAATTCAGCCTCCCTTGCTGAGCTTCTTTAGCCTCGTGATCAACTTGCAGCAAGTTTTGGAGCTGTTAGTAGCCTTTGATTATAGACTGTAGAGGTAAAGAAAGGGACAACCAGAGCATTAATCATAAGATTTCCAGGGGATCCAGCATGGAGACTGTAATTTGATAAAGTCAGATTGTAATTTGCTTTATGAACTCCCAAATGTCTCTTCTGATTAGCAATGGGGAACTTCATACAAGTTAACAATTGTTTTTCCCTTAGGTACCCATTTATGTTTGTGCATTGAATTTCAACTGCCATTTTATTTCCTTATAGACTTATGTCTCATAAAGTCTTTTTGCAGAATTTGTACAGTTCTGCAAATTGGCCTGTGACTAATCCTAGACCGTGAAATGAACAAACATGTTCTTTAGTTATGATGGTCAGGACTCTTTGAACTGCTGACTGCAAGCTACCACTTGGGACAAAGCTTGGTAAGTGACCGTGGACTCACTTAGAGGATATTTTGGTGTAAAATATGCACATGGCTTAAACCATCAGCTACATCTGAGGTGAGAAACTGGATTAAATTCCTTCAGCTTTACAGGAGCAGTGTGGGACTGCTCACATGACAGTAGCAAAATTCTCTGTGTGAGAGATGTTTTCAGCCATCTTTCCTAATCATCCAAAGTTTTTTTAAAATGAATCTATAAAAACTAATGGTTAACTTTATCACCTAAGTCTCAGATTTGGAAATATTTTTCCTGTAAAACTCTGAAAATGGGAAATTGATGAAAAGATTGCTCATTATATGAATGGCAATACGGCAGCTGACATGTAAAACACGTGTAAATTAGCTAGTATTATCTAAAATGATGTTTAATGGGGAAATTTTCAGGTGTCGCAAAGGAAAAAATCAGATTGCTTATAAAGTTTTTCTTCAATAATCTCTGAAAATGCCACTCGATATCATCCTAACAATTTCTGAAACTTGGGAAGGGATACATAATTACATAATTACCTGTTTACATAATTACCTGTAACAGAACTGCATGCTTATTAAGGATTTAGAAAATGGCATGGTTACTTTTTACTACAGCACATCCATAAAGTGTATTTTCTGCGGTGGAGTAATTCCTCCTTCGTTCTTACTTTCTCCTTTTTCATTTGAGACTGATTCATGTAGAAAATGTCTGTGTTCTTAGTCTTATGTACATAGTTGATTCTTCCCCAAATGTGCAGTCCTGAGTCTAAGTATTTGTTGGTTCATTACAGGGATCTGTATTAGTTTCTTTTTATTTATGTCAGGAAGGAGAGAGGTACTGTAAATCCCACAGATGCAGCTTGAATGTGTAATACATGGGCGTCGGGGGGAGGGAGGACGAAGTGGGTGTCCATCATTTCACACAGGTCAGTTAATACTTTTATCTCTCTGAAAATGTAATGCTTTGGCAAACGTTCACTGCAGCAATACACTATTAAATATGGTACAAGCAAAGTTATTCGGTAGACATGTAAACAGTGGCAATACTGAAGAAATGTGCTTTTCCAATTATACTCACATTGTCCTCCTCACTCTTTGCCAAATGATATAATACACGTTCAGAGGTACTTAGATCTCTTCTTATAACTGAGAAACTAAAATGCTTTCCTGTACCAAGTCTGCATTGATCAAAAAATATGTAAGAATTTTAAATCGTAAGACTAATTGGAATACGTAAGAAAACCTTAGAGCTAGCTTGCAAAATGTTCACGGTTAGTAGGATTATAAAAGTTTTTTTCCTCTGTCAATATTCAGCCTTTAGTTAAGAAATCTCTGAGAAGAAAGTGAACAAGCAGAGAAAGTATAATATATGGGGCTTTGTACCTTTTTTTTTTTTTGTTTCCTGCCAGTGCTTGAAACCTACAAAATAAGGCTTTCATATGGTATAGAATTTGTGTGCTTAACCCTGTGCACTCAATCATTCCTTTAGTTGTGATTTCATAAAGTGTTAATTTCTGGCATGTAGAGTGCATTAGAATACTGGAGCCTGATTGTGATTTTTCAGCTTTGGTTTAGACCCTAAATAGTTTTTCAAAGATCTTCTAAAAGAATAGAGAAGCCAGCGTATATATTTGGGTGATGAGAATGCTTAACATGCTGCATACATAAAAGCATGGTAGCACTGGCTAAAAAGCATTTTAAATGAGAACAAAGATAAACTAAGCAAATGTTTATTTTGCTTCTTTAAAGTGTATTTTTAATGGCAGCGCTTTCTAGTTAGTAAAAAGCTAGAGGTGGCTAGCGTTCTGTAAGTAAAATCTGAAATTCTCAAATCTCAGTTTTTTAGTCCTTCTTCCATGTAATGACAGCATGCTCAGCTTTTATGCATTTACTGCTTGCTGATGTCACTGGGATTAGGCAAAGCCTTGAGAAGGTATAAGTGAAGACAGACCCTCTGGCAAAAATAACAGCTTCAAAGGTGTCAGCCCACAGATCCACATGACAGAGCAAGGACATGATATCTGCTTTACCTGAGCCAGCGTCGGTATAAGAGCAACCTCCAAAGGGATGTGACATCCAGGTTAGAGACAGCATACAGTAAAATTCAATATTTTGAAATCAAAGTTACAAATCACCAGAACAAAACTCAAATGTCATCGCCCGTCTGCAATTCCAAACACTCAGACAAAAACAGGCACTTTTTCCCCCTGTACCTAACTTGTGCAAGCTACTGAGAATCAGGATGGCAAGGTGTAGCCTGTGCTGAACAGTCCTGCTAAGTCATCAACTTGTAGCTCATTTCCACAAATAACAGGAGGAAGAATGGAATGAATTTGGGGCACATACTCTGGAAGCCAACGCACACCCACATGAAGTTTGTCACACGGAAAACTGAAGTGGGGAGAAGGAACTCCTCCAGAGCGAATGGGGGTAGCTGTTAACAAGGAGGGCAGAACAGCTGATTCTGAGTGATCTGAAGAGGAGATGGCAATAGAAGCCATTGACAAAGGCAAATGGAAGGTAGGGCTCTGTCCTCTCTGCCAGAATTGGCAAGGATATAGTGTAATGTCGATACATAATGTGAATCTAATGCTACGGGAGATGTGATAGTGTTAGATACGTGTAAAATCCTGAGATTTGTTCTGAAACATTGGGATTTTTTCCATCATTAACCCAAATTCACGAAACTGTAGATATGTTATGCCATACCCCTATAGACCCTATCCCTCTCTCTCCATCTTTAATTACTTATTCTATTGTACCACAGATGCAGAAAAATAACTATTTAAGGCCTCTCAGTGAGATTCTTAGAGGTTTTTTTTTTGGATGGGACTCGAGATACAAGATTCAGTTCCCAGCTGCATTATAGAAACTTGCTAGCCTCAGGCAATTGCCTTAGTCCCCTGTGTGTAAAACAGAAGCAATATTCCTTATCTATTATGATCCAGCTGTCTGATTTATTCAGTTGTCAAAAGTATGTTTTTCAGGCAAAGACTGTTGCTTACAATGATTTGTGTGTGCAGAGGACAATGGGTACCCTGTCACTGTCACATGCTTATCTAGATGCTGCTAAAACATGAGCTGTCTTCATAAGCTGAAAATCTCAGACAGGGCTTTTGTCTGGAGATGTGTGATGTTTCTGCTTTGTATTTAGAGCAGTTAAAAATCAGCTTTCAATATAGCTGCACAAGAATAAAGGGTGTCTAACCAATGCTTTTTTTTTTCCCCTAAAGTATATAAAAAAAAAGATAATAGCAGAAGAATTCTTTTATCATCAGATACTATAACTATACCGACTGGGCTGCTGAGAGGGATGACAAGTAAATAGCATAGTTCCCTTAGGCCAGAGAGAAATGAGGGGCACCGAGGGACTTGGGGAATGCTGCAAGTTTCATGTGCTGATCAGATCAGAGAATTATGGAATGGTGGGGGTTGGAAGGGACCTCGACCAGGGGGATCATCTAGTCCAACACCCCCACCAAAGTATGTTCACCTAGAGCAGGTTGGACAGGAACACACCCAGGCGGGTTTTGAATATCTCCAGAGAAGAAGACTCTGCAGCCTCTCTGGGCAGCCTGTTCTAGTGCTCTGTCACCCTCAAAGTAAAGAAGTTTTTCATCATGTTGAGTTAGTATTTCCCGTCTTCCAGTTTGTACCCACTGCCCCTTGTCCTGTCACTAGGCACCACTGAAAAGAGTCTGGCCCCATCCTCTTGAACCCGCCCTTTAGATATGTATAAGCATTGATGAGGTCCCCTCTCAGTCTTCTCCAGGCCAAACAAACCCATGTCTCTCAGCCTTTCCTCCTAAGAGAGATGCTTCAGTCCCTTGGTCATCTTTGTAGGCCTGTCTTTCTTGTACTGGGGGGCCCAGAACTGGACACAGTACTCCAGATGGGGCATCACCAGGGCAGAGTGGAGGAGAATGACCTCCATTGACCTTCTGGCCACAATCTTTTTAATGCACTTAAGGATACTATCGCCCTTCTTGGCCACAAGGGCACATTGCTGACTCACGGTCAATTTATTGCCCACCAAAACTCCCAGGTCCCTCTCTGCAGAGCTTCTTTCCATCAGGTCAGCCCCTAACCTGTAGCAGTCTATGGGGTTATTCCTCCCTAGGTGCAGGCCATATGCCTGTGCTTTTAAACCTCATTGGGTTCTGCTCTAGAATAATATATTGAAAAGGTTGCTTCAGGATCACTTCTTCCAGCATTGTAGCCATTGCCTGAGGTCATTCAAGAGCTTGCCTTTTTCTTACTTTTCTGGTTGAAGCCCTACTCATATAGTCCACAGGCGGGAGGTCTTACAAGATCTATCCTTCCTGCAGTTCCCATTCCTGTCTCAGTGCCCCATGCCAGCTCCCACTCTTGCTGCCTCCTGCTTACTTCGCAGTTACCCCATACTTAGATTTTCTAAATTTTCTAATAACTAAGATTACTTCAGTGAGAAGCAAAAGGGAGGAGCTGCTGGAGCAGATCTTTGAGAAAAAAAAAACACAAATAGCCACTTCCCCTTTCATAGATGGGAAAGGAGCATTTGGCAATGTAGAAACTGAGGAATGGTGTGCAAGTGTGGAAGGTAACCTTAGCACCAGGCGGCAACGTGTTACCCAGGCAAATAGCTGTAAAACTAAATCCTGTGGGTGCAATATAGAGAGGTTGTACTGTAGCACTTGGCTGGCAGACAAATCATGTTTCATGTGCAGGATGAAAAGTGACCCTGAGCTGCTTAAAACCAAAGTGTAGTTTGCTGTTTTGAAATTTTTGGTTAGATATTAACCTGCCGGTAAGAGCAAAACTCTCAACGTGGGTCCTTCCTGCATCCTCAGGCAACGTTTAATGCATGAGCAAGACTAGCTCACAAGACAGCAAATCAGATAAATTCATTATGGACAAGAAATTGTGCAGTGAAATTCAAAACTGTCAGAGTATGAGTGGGGAGGATCTAAGAAAGCAGATTAAAGAGAGTAGGGTAAGGCTGAGACATGAACTGTCAGAAAAATGAAAGAACAGCAAGTATAGTGAGAAGTGCTGCTACACTCTTAGCCAGCATTCCCTTCATGAAAATAGCAACGGTTGGGCAATTTATTGAGTGCATGCACTCAGGAATTCAGAGTTAGCTGGGTTCAGCCAAGGTTTGTGCCATGAAGAGAGAAGAAGCAATCACAAACCAAGACAGCACCAGAAAATAAGAGAGAACTGAATTTTTGGATTAGACTAAGTGCAGGAAAAGCTGGGAAAAGCTCCTCAGAAGTTTACAATTGACAGAGTTCGTAAAGAACATGATTTCATGTGACCACTTCCTTTAGTGCCTTCTTTGCCCAGATTGCTAAGTAGATGATGATTGTCTGTGGATTGCTTGTTGCTGTCAGAATTATTGCACAATAATGGGAGCAGTTTATGAAATTATGAGCCTTTTTTGCATTTCCAAGTGTGGAAAGCATAGGTTATGATGACCTGAATGACTTGTTATTGGGTACTGGTTTTAAATATCCTCAGCATTTTAGTCTCTCTTACACACTGTAAAAAGACAGACGTTGGTTGAATGTGATAACTGTAGTCAATTTTGCTCACTGAACTTTTAAATGAATAGTTTTTAAAGATGTAAATATAGAGTAGATTTATACACACATACTTATTCATATAGACTTTTTATATAGATGCAGAGACTCATTTAATTTTCTGTATCTCTTACAGCCTTTTATTTAGCTCCTCATTATATCCAAGTGCTTCAGTTTACTTTCTTGTGTTTTGAAAGTGTTTAAATAACTTTGATGGGTTTTTACAACCTCTGTTCGTTTTTTTACTGAGGCCAGCTGAAGCCTAGTCTGGAGTTGTAGCTCATTTTGTAACTAAAGTGTTGAAGTTGTCATTGCCAACTCACTGCTGTTTATCATTATTAGTAATCATGGTATTTTAGGGCTGTAGTGCCTGAGGATAAAGAGTGAAATCTCTGCAATTTTCTGTTCCAGAAACGTTAATAGGTTTATCGGCTCCTGTTCTCAGAGAGGAGAGAACTGCATACTGCAGCTCATCCTGTCCTATATGATGTCTGCTGCACGTGCACAGAGCAGCTGTGGCTTCACAGAAATACCCATGTTAATGGCACACACATAAAACAGCGAACATGTATGCAACACGTAGATCAGCTACCAATGGAAGCATTGGGCTTACAGCATATACACAGGGTAGATGGTTGGTGGAGACGCGAGAAAACAAGTGTATACCTCGGAAGCATCAAATGCAATGTAAGTGTGCAGGGATCAACCATCACTGAACATGCCCTGGGGAACAGCCAGGCTTGGGCAGCACCAAGCAACCTGTGTGTATTCAACAACTCTGGAGTTCCCAGGACATGGCAGCTCTACACTTCCCCAACAGTGCAAGAGAAGAAAGGCCTGAGACCTCTCTGAGGGGGCAGCTGGGGGCTCTTACACCCTCAGCCAGAAGAGTTCATGATGGTGCCCTCAGGCAAAAATGGGACCAGCACCACCAGTGGCTGTCAAACTGACACAGGCCAGGAAGATACAGAAAGTGGAATGGAAAACAGTGCAAACTGTGAGGCAGCTGTGATCAAGGACAAATGCTTGTAAGCACCATTCCTAGGTTGATTGCAGTAACATTTTTGTTTGTTGATTCATTTTTGCTAACTGACAATCAATTAATGTCTCAAATTGTAGCCTGTACAAATCTCAGCAATCTATTCAGCATTTAACACAAGTATCTTGTGCTAAATTGCTCTGGTTAAGTGGAATGTCAGCAGCATTTATTGCAAAATTATGCAGTACCTATAGTGTTTTACATAATGTTTTGCTAAGATTCCATTGAATTATTATATATTTTTGTCTCGTATTTTGTAAAATACTTGGTGAATAATTTAAATTCCCTTTCTCCCCCATTAATTTATATCATAATTTAAAAAACAAAAAAGTATGACTAGTTTATAACTTTTCTTCTAAATAAACAAGAGTACCCATGGTATAAATTACAGGAGCTATTTAGTAATTCAAACAATACTCGGGCTGTTAAAAATGTTTGGGCAGCTAAGTTAATATAATTCCTCTTGCAAAACATACTGATTTTCTTCTCAAAAAAAGTGTTTCATGAGATCAGTCAGGTGGGGTTTTATTTTTGTTCTTTATAAGAATGCAGAAAAGGGAATATATTGAGCTTAGCAGAACCTTGCAAATAAGTGTGTCGTTGCACATGATTAAAACTTGAAAATTAGCAAAATGGCAAATAAACATTGAAAACACAAATATGACCCATTACAGAAATAAATTGTATTTATTTCTGTTTAAGTGCATCATCAGCAATATTAAATTGAAATGTCCAGGGCAATCAAGCACAGAACTGCTGTACAGTTACGGTTGCACCTATATACCCATTTTTCTTTAGGTAATATAGTTCACTGGGGGGGGATGGTGTTTCACTGTAGTGCCTTCTTTGTGTGATGAATGTACATAGCACATAGTGTCTCATACCTATCCTGTGAAATTTCTAATTACTCACCAGTATCCTCTGCATTCGCAATCTTAAGGTATCTCTGAGGGTGGTGAGGCACTGGAACAGGTTGCCCAGAGAAGCTGTGGATGCCCCATCCCTGGAGGTGTTCAAGACCAGGCTGGATGGGGCTCGGAGCAACCTGGTCTGGTGGGAGGTGTCCCTGCAGGGGGGGTGGAACTGGGTGATCTTTAAGGTCCCTTCCAACTCTAACCACTCTATGATTCTATGATTCCTGAGCTTTCATCTCATTTCACCTAGAATACCCAAAATATTGGGCAAAGAGAAGAAATATGTAATAATAAAGAAAACACATATACATATATCTAAACATATACATATATATAAATATCCGTGGCCGCATTCTTCATATTGCTCATGTGCTTTTCAGAAAACAAAACTCATAATGGCTTTCATTCAGCCTTTCTACCGAGCAAGGCAGGTAGAATATCACGTTGGTAGGAGAGGCTATTGGGTATATAGTACCTGAGGAATTAGCCTGATAATTTAGAGTCTGCCCTGTTCCTGGTACCGGTTTTCAGTGTGGCTTTTGGAAAGCCATGTTCCCACTTTGTGCTTCAGGCTTTGGCCTGGCATTTGAGATTGCTAATGCTGAATCTCCTTTATGGAGCGCTGCAAGATCTACAGATGGTCAATGGTTCGCAAAACCATTCCTCCGTTGGCAGTCCTTTCTCTTATTTGGCAATCCTAGCTTTATGTCCCAGCTCAGCTGATAAATAATGAAAGAATATTCACATCATTTTCATTTTACATACTTAAAAATACTGTTATGAAAAAAAAAAAAAACTTAAAAGATCTTGTTGCCTGGATTCTTTGCACAGTTCCTGGTGAAAATAAAGAAAAAAGACAGGTTCAGGAGAAGGTTTAGAACAAAGCAGATTCCACCAATATCCCATTCCAAGTATACTGCATTTTCTTGGACCAGAAGGGTCTTGGCTGAGGTTGAGGAATAGAGAAATGCACAGGGAATAAGGGAATGTGAGGAAAAATAAATACAGAAAACATGAAGAAAATAGGAAGAGAACAAAAGAAGAGAAGCCAGAAAAGGGAACTAGAGTTTAAACTAAGTTTTACTTTTTTTTTTTTTTTCTTTTTAATCTGATGGCTTATGTTTTTCAAGTCTTTTAATGTCATTTGAAATGGAATATTTAATTAAAATTTCATCCTAATAATAGCTTGAGGTTGCTTCATGATAATTTAACAGTAATAACCCTGTCCTTCTCTAATAAACTCTGAGGCTTTCGGATTTACAGATTAACCTGAATATCTTTATAATCTAATAAATAATGAACTTCTTCAAGCTATCTTTTTATTATTTATAAATCTTCAGGCGACACTAGTAACTGGCGTGTTTTACTTTGTAAAACAAACAAAAACATCCTAGTATGAGACTTCGCTATGTAGACCACTTTCTGTGGGAGAAATTGCTGGGAGAATCTTTGGTGAGTTTTGGTTTCCAAGCAGAGCGCAAAAAAAATGAAAGTCTACTGTATGTGAAATATCCTGCAGAGCAGAGGCAGGGATATGAAGATCTCCCTGCTAAAAACAAATGTCAGCTATAGATAATACTTGTGACTGCCATTGTCTGAAACATTAGTTCTTCTAAATTTGTGTTGGTTTTTTTTTCTGGTAATCCTTGTGTCACAAATCACATGTGCAGTCCCTAGAATAACAACAACGTGTGTTCTTCTGTTTTCCCTGACTTTGCATTTGAAGGTCATTCACTCTTATTGACAAAATGCTCATAGCTTACTCAACATCAGCTGTACATTTGGTCTCCCCGCATCTGATCTTTCTGATCCAAAACAATCCTAAATCCTTACCTGCTACGAAGAAAATTAACTTTATCCCAGCCAAAACCAGGACACCAGAAGTACTGAACAGAAGGCAATTTTCATACAGTATTAATGTAATGCCAGCTAATCTTTTCCCGCAGCTAAATGTTTGATAACTTTCCAGTAGTATGACAGCAAGATGTTTCTATTCCTCCCCAATATCTGAGAGGAATACTACAGCCTATGATACTCCTGCAATCTCCATCCATCATCTTCCAAGATACCTTTAAATAAGCAGAGTAGGGCTGCCTCCTTCAACAACAGGGTTATGAAACCACTGAGAAATTTGTTTAAAATTTCCTATTTCCCTACAGGGCAAAGCTACGCAAGTTCCTTACAGAAGGTTTCTCCTTTCCAAAGGAGGTTGATGTGGGGTTTAAACTCAGGATGAATAACCTGATAGAATATTGCCTGAACCAAATATTCAGTTAAAAAAAAAACAAACAAAAAACCAAAACCAAAACAACAAGAAACCAACCAAACACAACAAAACAAATAAAACACAACCAACCAAACAAACAAAAAAGCCAAACCAA
Source organism: Pedionomus torquatus (assembly GCA_013398155.1). Lineage (NCBI taxonomy): Eukaryota > Metazoa > Chordata > Aves > Charadriiformes > Pedionomidae > Pedionomus > Pedionomus torquatus. The sequence continues at coordinate 33,090 of VZRU01014324.1, forward strand.
ACAACCCACAAAAAAAAACCAAAACAAAAACAAAAAAAAACCCAAACACATACANAAAAAAAAAACAAAAAAAAAAAAAAAAAAAAAAAAAAAAAACCCAAAAACAAAAAAAAAAAAAAAAAAAAAAAAAAAAAAAAAAAAGGGAAAAAACCTCCAATGCCCAGGAGCTGTTAGAAGGAGTAATGGTGAGACAGTGTCCAGTTTTTCTCTCATGTATTGTAATGAATTGCACTTGTTTCTGTAACTCCTTTAAAAGATAAATCTACAAAAGTTTTCTAATGCTTTGCTTTGTTCGCCTTCAGTTCCCACCCGTGATGACCCTCTAGGACACAGCACTGCAAGGTGCTGAGCGACGCCAGAGAGATGCCGAGCAACGTCAACTCTCATAGAAACCGATGAAGTTAAGGGCAGTTTGCTACCCAAGGAGACCTTTAGTATTTCAGAGTTAGTTAATCCATTTGTCTTGTAAAATAAACGGATAAGACTGGCGAGGAAAGCGTCCTACCTGCGGCTCCCCTGAGGTGGATCTGTGCTGAGGTCACAGGGCTGCAGGCTGGCTGTTTTGGCGCAAAGCTCATCACGGGCTGCAAAACCCATCTCAGAGAAAGAACAGCACCTGCCAGCAGGGTTGATATGTTGGGCATGCGGCAGAGTCTTCAGAAAACATCTGCCAAACCCCATCACCGGTTGAAGATAGTTGCTGAATCTGACACAGCAGAGTCAATGGACTGAACCCAAGTGTGCAGTGCACTTGGGCCTGTCGGGACATGGGCCACTCTAAGTATGCACAGAAGTGAAAAATCTTCACCCTGGGCCAGCAAAATTTCTTAGATATTAAATCTTAAGGTGCCCCATGTGGTCTTTAATGTCCTGGCTTGCTGCCCCCATCCCAAAGTAGGCAGCCAAGCCGGGATTCATAATTCCTCATTGCAGGCACTTTGCTAAGCCTCATTTCCCTGCACCCTCTCTATAGACAACCAAGAAAAAAAATGAAATCTCCCATTTCCAGATTGCCTTTGGAGGCTGTGCTGCATAAGTAAAACAAACTGTAATAGGAAGCATTTCTGGGGGGGGCTGCAGCTTGATCACCTATGCTGTTAACACCTTAGGGTGGGCCTGGCAGTTTTGGCCAATGCTAGTGGCTGCCTCCCTGTCCCTAGCCCTTCCACATCCCCAACAACTTCTGGGCACAGTTTGAGCATCAGTAGATCGTTTCCAAAGGATAGTTCAGATGTGCCCCTGTTGTGGATGGTGTGAGCAGCCAGCAGTGGGGCTGCAGGCCATTCTATCTCAGGCAGCAGCAGTAACAGACAAGGATTGTGAGTCCATTTCATTTACTGGTGGATACAGCTTTTCATTCTAAGACAAAGCACAAGTGGAAGAAGTAACACCAACTTTTAGTTACGGGTGTTGTAAATCCAGCATTCATGAAGGAAGGAAGAGGCCTGCCATCTAGTTTCTTTTGAGCATTTGACTTCTGGACTTGTTCTCATGTTTCCTTGGAGGCTCTTAGAATTGCCAGACTATTGGCATACCTTGGCTTGAGAGCAAAGCTATTTCTCACTTAACTGAAAACCAAGTCACAAGCAATGAGGATAGTAGCTAGTGAAGTCCTATGTTCTGATCCTGACTCTAAAGGCTACATTTGGATGGTGCTGAGACCTTCTCTAGTCAAATAAGTCTTAACTTCTCAAGCCAGAGAATCAGTTTTCACTGAGAAGTAAGAGGTAGAAGTCAGACTAAGGAGAGCCAAATCGCCTACAAAAGTGCATTGACCACTGAACTTCAAACATGGCCACAAATATTTTCTATTTCAGTTGCTGACAAGGGACCCAGACCTTCTGAGTCATCATAAGACAGAAAGCAAGCTTTTACAGGTGAGTCAGACACCTTATGTTCAGCATTTCCCAAGCTCATGTGCAGTATTGCAGAATTTTTTCAGTTAAACCTTTGTTCTTCACAGTAACTCTTATCCTTGCAAAAAAATCTAATTTAAATTCAGAAACTACTAATAAATTTGTTAATATTCAGATAGGATTTTGAATCCTGATATGCTCTTTTACTTCAGGGAAGGTTAACTCTTCTATGTATGACCTCATTAGTTTTGTCAGTTTTAAGTAAACGCCCAGTTTTGTTCTTGGCTTTGGGAAAAGCTGAGCAACATTTGCAGAATAGTGTTTAATGAAGTGTTGGCATTTGAGGGTACAACAAATGCAAATACCACATCATAAAAGTAGTATTTTCCTGTTATAGGAGGTAAATCCTGAACTATATTTAAATATAATAGTATGAACTGGGGCCTTTCCTTGAAGTTTACCAAGATATTCCAAAGGTCTTAAAAAAAAAAAAGAAAGAGGAGAGGAGAGGAGAGGA
>VZRU01014324.1:42238-83686 GCA_013398155.1 Pedionomus torquatus
GCGCCACTGAAAAAAAGACTGGCCCCTTCCTCTTGCCCCCTATCCTTTAAGTATTTATAGTGTTGATCAGATGCCTTCTCAGCCTTTTATTCTCCAGTCTAAAAAGACCTGAGTCCCTCAGCCGTTCCTTGCAAGAGAAATGCTCCAGGCCCCTAATCATCTTTGTGGTCCTCTACTGTACCATCTCCAGCAGTTCCCTTGAACCCTTCTTGAACCAGGGAGCCTAGAACTGAACACAGGACTCCAGACAGGGCCTCACCAGGGCAGACTAGAGGGGTAGGATGACCTTTCTCAACCCGCTGGTCACACTCTTCCTAATGCACTCCAGGAGGCACATCCTTTTGTCCACAAGGACTTCCAGGTCTTTTTCCTCAGAGCTTCTCTCCAGCAGGTCAGGACCCAACCTGTACAGGTGCAGGGGGTTGTATGTTATATCTGAACTCAGATTTTATCATCCTAAGGATTATTTCTGGTTTTATATCTGTACACCTATTCTTACCGTTAGACCCAGCAAATTCATAAAGGCTTTTTCAGGTTGGAGGGCTTATACTTTATCTCGTTTCACAAGGCTTGAGGTTAAATCTCAAACCTATAAAATAAACTAGGAACTGTAATATCCAGAGGATTTATAAAGCTGTCAAGGTGAATTGATCATTAATGGTAAATTTTCTTAAACACAAGTACTATTTGAATGCAATTCATAGACAATATGTCATATGAAAATGTATATTAACACAATTAAAATCTAATGAATTACAATTCAGATTCATTAAAATCTAATTGCTCATCTAGATTTCTGTAATTGGACCTGAAATTAATGGTGGAGGTTTGTTTCTGCCATATATTTGCTACCCTCAGCCAGAGCTACTTCAGTCACAACAGCAAAGCAGCAGGGATTTCAGTTTTTTTTTTCAAAAGATTCAGCTGCCGCTGAGTTAATGAGAATTATTGCTATACCTTCCTTCCATTTATAATGCTATTTCCCAGAGATGATCTGTTTTTTTCCCCGTGGTTGATGTGAACTCATTAGCAGTCAGAGCTCCTTCATGCATTAATTTTTCCCTGTTTTCAGAACTAAAATTCAATTCTTTTCCTTATGCCACATGTCTGTTCCATAAATCCTTCTATAGTTATGAATAGGTTTTTGGAAGTGCTTAGGCAGTAGCAGCTTTGCAGGAATACTTTTGGAGCTGCTGGATACTGAACACTTCCAAGCTATTTCATCAAGCTGCTTAAGAAGGAACAGAATTCACCTGAAAGACTCATCAGAGGCTGTGGTAGCAGTACACATCATTGGTGCTTACACACATTACACATTCCAGTGGTCTTTTTCAGCTCTAACATTCCTTAAGCAAGTTCTACTTAAAAGCATAAGCTGATAAATTAGGAACTCAATACCTTAACATGTTAGTTTTATACACTAAGCCTACACAGAGTAGACAGTACAGATTAATTTAGGATGTGAATTTAAAACAAGAGAAAGCATTATCACTTAATATACTTCAAGTGCAGACTTCAAAATACATTTTTAACGTGGAGAGCACCAATAGCATAGGTCTGAGCTGAGCATCATTAACTAAAAAGCAGGATAACTTCACCCTGACTAGGGTACTAATGAAAAGCTTTGTGACGTGTACTTTGCTCTTGAGCTCAATATTCATTTCCTTGGGCTTTATATATAACATGGAAGACTGCACTTTTCCCAAGCTTCCTTATGATAATTTTCCATAAAAGCAAAAGAAAAACAGGTTTTTCCATGGTCTGTTGTGTGATAAAAGTGCACTTCCTAGGAATTGGTATTCTCACTGCTGAAACTGAGCAACAGTATTCTGCGTCATTCTCCTTGGAGATCTCCAAAAGAGGATGTACCATAGAAGTACTAAAAGCCATTGTATTTTGCTAGTGGATCCCTGAAAATGGTCCTTGAATCCCACAGATTAGGCAGGTAACCTAATCTCAACATTTTAGCACCTTGTCTTCTTGTATATTGTTATGTGACATGTTTCATTCCATCATTCTCCACTTTTCTACATGGTGTCCTCATGCTAGATTAAGCCAAATAATAATGAAGATTGCTTCATTTCAGTTTAAGCAAAGGAAGAGAAGGGAATCTCAGGACATTGGCACTGCACTTGACCAGTAACCATTTCATACAAAAGAAAAGATTCTGCTTTCAGAGAACTTTTCTTCATCATCCATCCCTACAGTTGCGTTGGCTATGTTTCCAGTTCCTTTGAGCTACCTATATTTTTGATGCACCTGCAACACAACTCATTCTTTATAGAAAGTTTGTGTCCAAAAAACAACATTCAAGAAAGAGAATCTGCTGAAATAATTCCCCCTATTCTGAAAAGCTGAGAGAAGAACCTCTGAACAGTTCTTTAAGGTGCATCCTCCAAGGAAAAAGGTTTTGGAGAGCAGAGCAATCTAGCTGGTGTTCATTGTCCTTGCTTTAAACAGTTCCAAAACACTGCTGTTGTTCCTGAACTATAAAGTGCATAGGGCTAACCAGCATTTTTTTTTTTTAAATCATTACATTGTAATTTCTTGGGGGGTTAATTATAATTAAATATTTAGTTAAATACATTTAATTCTTGTATTATTATTGCTACTGAATGTTTAATTATCTTGGTAGACGGAATTAAATTATTCTTTTTTTAAAACCTCTTTCTCCTAACAATCATTATTACCAAGTGATCTTACAAATGGACGAAAACAATCAACCTTTATATAGGGTGAACTGACAACTGTCATCAACTCCATTACTGAAGCAGAATTACAGAGTTCTCGGAATGGAGGCGTGTGCTTTTCATCCCAGTGAAAGGGCTGTTTTGGGGAGTGGTGACACTAAATGCCTTCTCACTAGAGAATAATCTCTTCTGGCAGGCAATAATCAAAACCCTTTGGCAAGCAGCAAGAAGGATGTTTAAATGACTCCTGACTTAGAGAACAAAGCTGCTCATAACTAATCTATTCCCACAGAAAAAAATGACATGGGGACTCAAAAGCAAACACCCCACAAATCCTCTGTGTGATTTGCAGATAGAAGCAGAGTTCTGTTAAGTCTGTGAAACTGCCATATAGGCAGATTCAGTAGCATTTTAGGATAAGAAAATACAGGGGGTTAGCGATAAGGAACTAGTCAGTCAAGATAAAAAAGTTTATGTTACCCTTATCCTACGTCTTGAGGTAACATTCTTTGCATTTCCCACTTCACGGGGAGTTATGTAACAGTTACCATCACCTAAGAAATGCTCAGAAAGCCTGAATATTCAAGAGATTTGGTAGAACAGCCTCCCATTCTTATATGCATACAGAAAACACCAACTTCCAGCACAATTTCTTCACGAAAATCCCCTTGATTAAATGTGTATTCATAATTGCATATAGATCAAAGTGCTAATCATCTTGGCTGACAGCACCAGTGATGCAAAGCACTAATATTCTACCCACTGTTCCCTTTGAAAAATGCCCTCTCTGACTGTGAAACATAGACACGCTTTTCATTTGTCGGTTTAATGCCTTTGGAGGTTCATAAAGCTGGGCTTCTATCTTACAAGTTTTTCTTGGCAGATGTCTATCAATCAGTATCTTTTCATTAAGCTGGCAGCCACTGTAAGAACCATTTAGTCTCTGAGCAGTCCTGTCCTAGGGAAGCCGTCCTTCAGTACAGGTGCTTGTAGAGCTCCCTGTACCAAAAGGTCCTTGTAAAAGAGCTCACAGCCTAAAGCTCTAATTCTGTAATGATCTCTCTGTCCAAAGATCCCTGAACCAGTGAAGAATTTATTATGTTGGCCTCTCCCCATGAGGAGGTTTCAGGAAAACGTGAACCAATGATAAATTAAGCAGTCTGGGATGCAAAGTGACACTCAATGAAGGAAAAAATAGGAACATATTTTTATACGATTAAAGTGGAAAAAGGGGAACTAACTGCTCTTAGATATTCATGTGAAACAGAGTCGGTGATGAGCTGGCAGGCAGACTGTCAGAGTACTGTATTTTTCAGTATTGGGTTTCTAAACAAGTTTAAAAGACACGGCACTAAATCAGGCATCAGCAAAGCCTGGAGCTTCTGGAAGACACTGTCATGTCCAGGCCTGTGGGCTTTGTTAGCTTGGATTCTTGCTAACAAGTGTTTCATGAAAAAAAGTTGAAAGGCATCTCCAGAGCAAAGAAACAAGACAGAAGACAATAAAAACATAAAAAGATTAAAAGATTCTGCAAATGGGAAGATTGCTATGCATTCATTAATGATCTAATTATCAGGATAATGAATGGCTGTATTGGGTCATGGGACTATTTGAACACTCTTATGGTTTAACAATAAGCAATAGATAAGCCAGTAGTACTGTTACAGACCCAATTGCCCAAAGATGTGTGTGAAACTGGTCTGGATTAAAGAAATAGCACCATTTATTAGACCAGCTAACACAGCTAGAAAAAAACAGAATCTCTTCTCCAGATTGGAAGCAGAAGCCAAAAATTTTCAAATTGGATGCTGGGTAAGAGCAAGTGGTTTCTGCTGAATTTCTCCTCTGTTATTGTTATGACCCAGTTCTGGTAAGCATGTGTGGAGTGGGGTAGGCAGTTTGCTACACACTATGTGCTAGGGTAATTACATTCCAGTCTTGGAGTAGAACAAGAAATGTCACCTAAATGATGTGAAATATTAAGGAATTTTTTAAGGATCAGAAATGAAGGAGGAAATTTTATATATTGCATCAACAAAACAATATGTCTGTGGATCTATGCAGGGCCTATGACTAAGTATTTGGTAGAGTTATGAGTTTAAGTTCCCTGGTTTGTCTTTTGAAAGTATTTTATAAGTCTCCTCTGAATATCAGGACTGAACTGTCAAAGATGAAGTAGCTGCTCTGTGAAAATTTTTTTCCCAGTGGTAGCTATATATTTATGTCTTGCATTGATTGCATGTGTGAATTCATTTTGGTACACAACAGGTGTGTTGTTTTATCCAAGCATTCAAGGATGCCATTTTGTGCACTAGATGAAACTCTGGAATGCACATGTTTAGATGTTTATTGTGAGAAGGGACGCCTTGATCTATGCTGCTATGCAAATAGCATAACCAAAGATCAACATGCCTGCCTCCAGAAGAAGTTCCCTAAAAAGCCATGATTTACAGATACTTTGGTGCGTATGATGTGTGAAGAACACTCACAAAGCTCTCTTAATCAATCTAAAGATGATCTTCACCAAAAAAGGTTATTCTTTTAAGGAAATAAATCTGAATATTGTTGTGACTTACTACAGAATAAACAAAACAAAATATAATAGAACCCACGACCACACACTTTTACATAGACCAAACATTTTTGCTAAGCAAATTTCAAGGCATACTGTGTTTTAAAGTGGAAGCATGCACTAGAACATTTCCTATACTGCAAGCTCTTTAATGAAATCATTAAATACGTACAACCTATTCTGAAAGAAAACCTACCCAGAACCCTCTCCACTTCTGTCCCCCTCACTGCTCTCCTGAGATTTCAAGTACATCCACAGCTTATCAAGCTTCTCACCAAAACCAAGCTTTCTGTAAAACAGCATGCATCATACAAATGAAAGAGCTGTCAGCACAACTCCACAGGCATTGCAGTGTTTTGCCAGACCCAGGCTAGGTTCCCTGGATATCCTTACTCCAAATTCTTCTTTCCCATACCATTCTTCTTCCAAATTGTTCCCCCATGGTTACACTTTCCCCAAATACCCCATGTGATGAACTAACCCCAACCTCCGTTCCTCATCCTCTTATGCTGCTTGGGAGGAGGAAGAGAGAGAGAAAATTGGGAGTGAAGTTGAGCCTGGGAAGAGAGGGTGGGGGGGAGGCTTTTTAAGATTTGGGTTTATTTCATTATCCTATTTTGGTTTGACTGGTAACAAATTAACTTTCCCCAAGTCATGTCTGTTTTGCCCATGGCCGTATTTGGTGAGTGATCTCTCCCTGCCTTTATCTCAGCCCATGAGCCTTTCATTATTTTTTCTCTCCCTTGTCCAGCTGAGGAGGGGGATCGATAGAGCAGCTTGGTGGGCACCTGTCATCCAGCCAAGGTCATTGCATCACAATCAGATATTGGGAAAAATTTCTTCACTGGAAGGATTGATAAGTATTGGAACAGGCTGCCCAGGGAAGTGGCTGAGTCACCATCCCTGATGTATTTAAGACAACAGTAGTTAAGGCACTTAGGGACATGGTTTAGTCATGAATTTGGCAGTGTTAGGTTAGCAGTTGGACTCAATGATCTTTAACACCTTTTCTAACCTAAATGAATCTGCCCAGGCAGAGTGGCCCTCTTTCCTACATTCAGCAGGAGGCACTGCACCTTGAAATATAGTAGTAAATGTAACAAAAGGAAGAGGAACAGGAATCAAGCCTTGGAAAAATTAAAGATTTTCCTTCCCCTCTTAGCCCATGCAACTATTCATTCTTTTTGAGGCCCATGTTGGGGGAAATTTTCAGAAGCACAAAGCGGTGAAGTCCAGTTTAGATGTTGTTGCAATTTATAGTTAAGAGGCGAGTAGAAATGTGAGTTTTCTGGACAGTCAGTGACATTTTATTGTTCCAGCAGCACAGTTTGTCTCCCTGTAGGCATAAATCTAATATAATGTGTGTACTGCAACTCTTGTGCTCTTACCTAAGCTCCTTCCTTTAGAAGGTGTGATTGAGATATCTCTATATTAAGGGTAGTAACCAGCCTTACGGAGAGAATTGGAAACTGATCAAAGTGATGAACTCCTCACTACCTGCTCCCTGACATAAAATGGCTAAATGATGTATTTTGGAAAAGTGTTGACTCAAAATATTTCTTGTTTGTAAGTGGATAAATGGAGTAACTGCCACAAAACTACCAAGTTGTAATATTTTCTGTGTTGCAATCTGGTTTTCTTCTGCAACTCTCTGTTTTGCTAATTGGAAATTCAAGAGTCACAGCTTCAGTTTGCATTCCAGTTACAGAGAGCAGCACATTCATAATTAAATTATTTTTCTCATTCCAGTGTTTTTAGATTGAGAGAGTTCTTTGACATTTGCTTGCACATGTCTGTCAGAAGCCATAAATAAATTCAATGTGACTGAGACCTTCATCATTTCTGACTATTCTGGTTTTGCAATAGAAACAATCCTGGAATAACTGCCTAGAATAATTAGGGAGAATATTTAGGTTTTTCAACCAGTCTTATTTAAGCAAATCAAAACAGTGATTTCTGGGAAACATGCTGCCAAGTATCATTTTGTTGCAGCTTCATAGAGGACTGACCAATGCTGTGAACAAGATCAAACATAATCTAATTATCACATTAAATGTAGGATAATTAATAATTATTTCTACTGGAAGACAATTCCAGAATCTCACCACTCCAGTGGCTAGGAATATAGATATATAGCCTTTTCAGTCCAAGTGTATGGTTTCTCCATATCTTGTTCTTGAACCAATATTGCCCCTTTATTGGTCCTTAGCTTAGATAACCATTCCTCCTTCAGTCATGAGTCATGATATCCTTCTGATATGTCTAGATAAAGCAAGAAATTCTGCAGGGTTTTTTCCTATTCTCAGACTTTGCTTTGAGGCTAAAGAAGCCACATTCTTTCAGTCTTGTTTGTCCGAGAGAGTCTTCACATTTGTCTTCATATTCCTTACCTTTCCTAATTCCATCTTTCATGAAAATGACAGTTTACCAGATCGGGCTTCCCACCGCCTTGCATTAATTATACTCTCTCTTCCTTCTTTATATTAAAAAACAGGACAAGTGTGAAGTTGAAGCCTGAAATTCATTTTCTGTGAACTTTTCCAATAATTAATCTTTCCTCTGTTACTTGTTCAGTGGTAGAAGAGTAAATCGTTCTGAACTGGAAAATGCAATCACGTATTTCCTTTAGGAAGGTGGAAACTTTTGCATTGTAACCAGCCAGGTTTCCCTAATGTCAGTCTGTTACCAATTCTAGCCTCACCAAAACTCTTTCAGCACAAATTCATCTCTGCATCATTTTGCATGTAACTCTGCATAATAGCATGAAGTATATCCTGGATACAGGACCAAGAGATTGACAGATTTACAAATTCTGGGCATTGTTTAAAACTTTGACCTTTTTTTGGAGACTAATATTTCTAGGAGATGAAGAAACCTGACCAAATTATTGTATGCTGGGTTACACTTAGATTTATTCTGCTAAAAGAATTACTCCATATTCCACATGAAGAGGTCAAGAATTGATCATTCTCTCCATCAATCACATGGTTTAAAGGATTTTTTAATTGTATGTTAATTTCCTGATCACAAGTTTGATTTCATTATGCCATCAAGACTTTGATTTCTATATTATTTTGGCCTTCTAAGCTACAAAAATTCATCAGAACTGGAGTAATACAAAATTGAAATGGAGAGCAATAACTATCTGTATGAAATCTGATTCTGTATTCCTAATATACCTGTAAGTTTTATCAGTTGGTGTTTTAAATTAAAATTATTTCTTAAGCGAGAACTAATGAAAAAAACAATGTCTATTTCTTTCCATTCTTGATGGAGATGTGATAGCCCAGGAATGGTACATTATGGCACATTGCAAATAGTTTTTAAAATTTCAGCTATACACACATTCTTCCCTTCTTCACAATCTGTTCTCTCTTTTAACTTTTATCTGTTAAAAAGGTCAACTAAGTAATTTAGTCTATGAGCTGAGCCAATAAATGGTACCACCAGAGGTAGCAAAATTTGTATGAGACCAGTTTATCTGTGTGTCTACGTGTCTACTATATGTTTTATACAATGACCTTTCTGCACAAGTAGTTTTAAAAAGACATCCTCCAAAATGAAATAATATTCCACAGTATCATTTTGTTTGCACATCTGCTGCCACAGCTCTCATTTACATGATGGTGACTTTTTTCTTTTTTTTCTATTTTTTTTTTTTTTTAATTTAAATCTGTTTTGCAGTACCTATATTTCTTAACTCAGGCTTGGAGTATAAATACCACATTCATCAAACTAAACAATGAAGATGCAGGTAGTTTGCATCTTGCCAGATGATCATAGAAGGTGTGTGTAATTCATAAAACTTCAGTAAATCAAAGGGTCAAGACAGGATCCACAGCCTTGTTCCAATTCCTAATATAGCCAAAAACAAAAAAATCAAATTAAGGTGAGACACAATAGATCCAAAAGCACTTAAAATGTTAGAGAATGTTTTTAATAGAAAGAAGAAGCTGTTGGATGCTTCTACGTCAAAAGCATAAACCAGCAATGACACTGACAAAAAAAAAACTCAAAATAACAAAACCCTCACAATTTTAGAGAGCCAGTGAGAGATTCCAAGTGGATCAATAACAAATGAGGCAGGAAGTGTCATCTGTCAGAAGAAAAACAAGTACTTGAAAGGACAAGGGTCTCATAAAGAGCTGATTAAATGTAATACGCTACGTGAGGATGCACAAATGTGAAATGCTTCAATGAAGATGAACAACAGGTCCTCTGTTACATCAGGAACACAGATTATTCTTGCAGAGGTAGATTATCATTAAAATTTTTAGCATTTGTACAACAAGAAATTAAGAAGATAGAGCTGGCATAGAATACTGTGAGGGGCATGACCCAGATCCAAATGTTCTAAAAAAATAAAAGCTACAAATTGCTTGCATTCAACAAATATAATCTCTTTGCTAAACCCACTTACTAACAGCAAAAAAACCCTGAAAAACAACTAGTCACAGCAAAAGTAGCTCTATCTGTGAAGTAACATGGAACCTGCTAAATAAAATGTTCACTCATTAACCACATCCATCACAAACTGAAGGTCATATTTGAAGAACTCCTTTGTATTATCCCTACTGACTAAGGGAAATCTATTGTATATCCAGGATAAATTTGCCTTAGATTATCTACTGCTAAAACAGAAAGAGTTGAAAGCAGCCAAATCAAAAGCAATAAGTATCCACAGTTTTGAGAAGAGCTAATTTACAGATATGAGGCGACATTAAAGTAAAAAATATAGATAAGTCCTGCTACTCTCCACCTTTCATTCTGAATCAGTGCTCAATAAATTTTCATGCCAAAGGATTAATTATATTCATCATCTGGGACTGAAAAGATGACAATATTATTTTGTCAAGACCTAGTTTCTACAGTCACTTGGGGAAAAAGTCATCTGTGAAAGTATCTGACGTTTGTTCAATACATTCATAACCATCAGTGTGAAGTTTGTTTGAATACTAAAAGAGATGGGACACAAGCTGCTCTTAATTCACTAACTGAAGAGACTGATAGAGCCCCGTGCTTACAGAACCATGACTTGTGCTTTGTTCACTCCTGTGAGCATACAGCCCTGTGTGAAAGGACAATGTAGACAGATCTGAAGAGACAGAATCATAGAATCACGGAATGGTTAGAGTAGGAAGGGACCTTAAGCATCACTGAATTCCAATCCCTCTGCCATGGGCAGGGACACCTCCCACTAGACCAGGTTGCTCAAGCCCCATCCAGCCTGGCCTGGAACACCTCCAGGGATGGGGCATCCACATCATCTCTGGGCAACCTGTTCTCGTGTCTCACGGCCCTCACAGGAAAGAATTTCTTCCTGATATCTAACCTGAATCTCCCCTCTTCCAATTTAAAACCATTAGCCCTTGTCCTATCACTAGGCTTCCTGACAAAGAGTCCCTCTCCTGCTCTCCTGTAGTTTCCTTCAGATACTGGAAGAATCTGCTAGACCTTCTACTGCTAGAAGGTCTCCCCAAAGCCTCCTCTTCTCCCTTAAGCACAGGGGAACACTCCAACATGTAAATGAGAATCAGTGATCAGATTGGACTGCAGCCTGAAACACCATTAGTTAATTTTATGAAGATTAAACAGAGGGCAAGAAGTTTAATGAGTAAAGCAAAAGCCACAGAGACAAGTAAAGCAAAACAAGGAATTTGTTCCCTGCTGCCCATGAGCAGGCAGGTGTCCAGCCATCTCTAGGAAAGCCAGGGCTCCAGCACGCGTAAAAATTACTTGGGAAGGTATAGTCCATAACTCCAAACGTCTCCCCCCTTCCTTCTTCTTCCCCAGCTTGATATACTGACCGTGGTGTCATTCAATATGGGATATCCCTTTGGTCAACTGGGGTCAGCTGTCCCAGCTGTGTCCCCTCCCAACTTCTCATGCACCCTCACCCTACTCACCCACTGGTGGGTGGGGTGAGAAGCAGAAAAGACCTTGACTCTGTGTAAGCACTGCTCAGTAATAACTGAAGCATCCCTGTATTATCAGCACTGTTTCCAGCACAAATCCAAAATAGAGCCCCATACTAACTTCTATGGGAAAAACTAACTCTACCCCAGCCAAAACCAGTACATATTCCTGATTGTATGTCCAATGACTTTTGGCTTTCAAAAAAGGATCTCCAATCGGGCAAATTTTTCCAAACCTTTTGACACATAATAACACAGCAGTAAAGCTGAAAAAATAAACTATCCCTTTGGTTTTGTTTGCTTGCAACACAGTTTTGAGCTTCTAAAACTGTAATAAAAACAAAAAAACAATTGTCAATGATAAATGGTGATTTATACATATTGCTACCACCACAAGGTCTGAAATGAGTGAGAACAATGCAGCACTGCTAGATTTTTATGTGGGACATGTACATTAGGGATTAAACTACTTGTATTAAACAAAAACGTACAGGCTGTGGGCAGGTTCAGTCAGGGAAGAAGGACGACATAGAGAGAAGCTGTAATAGAAGTGATAAAAGAAAAGATGAGCAAGGGAAAGCTCCTACTTGGAAACACTTTATCTTTTAATTAATAAGAAAATCAAATATCAATGCTTTTTCACTACAATTCTATGGAATATCAACTTTAAAAGGCTGCTTGAAGGAAAAAGGCAGTGAGTAATCAATATAAAATACTTTTTTACCTTTTCCTTTTCTTTTTTAAGATTTTCTGAAATGGAAATACCAGTCTCTTCAATCGATTATTGTACATTGATCTAATGACACAAAGGCAGCCAGCAGAGAAACACGTCTGTCATTTCCAAAGGCTCAGATATAGCTCACGTCATTGCCCATGATGAGTGATCATGACTGAAGTACCAAGGGTAGTTAATTCCAACCAACATTATTGCCAGAGCTACAGGTGATCTAAGCAAAGATTCCAGAAAATTAGAATTAACAAAGGGAATATTATTACCTGAAAAGATTGCTACCATAAAGAGCTAGACAAAAGGAATATAAGTTATAAAAAACAAATGCACTTACATTTTTCCCTCTCATTTTCTTTACAGAATCACAGAGTGATTGAGGTTGGAAGGGACTGCTGGAGATCACTGGCTCCAACCTCCAGTGCTCAAGCCAGGACCTAGAGCCAGTTACCCAGGAATGTTTCCAGATAGCTTTTGAGTTATCTCCAGGGAGGGGGACTCCACAGCTTCTATGGGCAACCAGTGCCAGGACTTGGTCATCCTCACAGTAAAAAAGTATTTCCTGATGTTCAGAGGGAATCTCCAGTATCTCAGTTTGTGCCTCTTGCCTCTGGTCCTGTAACTGAGCCTGGCCCTATCTTCTTTCCAAGCTCTCTGCAGATTTTTACATACATTGATGAGTCTCCCTGAGCTTTCCTTTCTCCAGGCTGAGAGGTCCCAGCTCTCTCAGCCTTTTCTCACAGGAGAGATGCTCCAGTCTCTTAATAGTCCTACTGGCCCTTCACTGGGCTCAATCCAGTCAGATTGTTACTGTCTTACTAGGGAGTCCAGAACTGGACAAGCAGTACTCCAAATGTGGCCTCAGAAGTGCTGAGGAGAAGGAAAATATTATTTACTCAAAGTAATAAAATCATTTTGCAGTGACCTTTACAGTAAAAAAACCATTAATCTGACAACACAAAGTGGGTATAATTATGTGTATCCATGAATCTGGATTTTACCCTATTTTTTTTTTCCCGATATTTCATTTTTTCTACCCTTTTCTTATTTTAATTTCAAAGTTTAAAATTTTAAGAGATTTCCATCAGTGCAATGTATGTTTGTCGGATATCAGAGCCCTTTTCTCTTTTTATTTTTGATAAAAATGCTTCCATCGATAGATCTGCATGCCTCTTCAAAAACAGAATTTTGTTTTAATTTTAATAGAATTTTACTTTCTCGGTGAAGTGTATATTTCTTATAAAATGCAGGCTTTTGATCTGCGTATACTTGACAAAACCAATAGCAGGATTCTGCAAGATGAGGTATTCCTTCAAAGCATTTCCTTTGCTAACTCTGGATGACAGTACAGTACAGATCAACTGGCTTCCCTGCCTTCGGGTTCCCTGGCTTTAATAATGCCATCCAACTAGCAAGACAGCTTTTTGATTTGTTCATATATCAGGAGAAAATACATAGCTTGATAAATAAAGTTGAGGCTTGTTTTTCTCCTTGATTTGCAAAGTTCACAGATGTTCATTTCAAACAGAGAAGTGGCATCATGATTAAAGCACAATGTATGCTATATGATTTGGCTAGAGATAGAAATGCAGGTGAATGATCTCACACAAAGACATAAATATTGAACAAATAAGTTAGCTCTGAATTCTTTAAAGGCTGATGTGTGGTTTGGGTATTTTTGAAAGAAATATGAGTTGCAAGAAACATTTGTTGATGCTCTCAATCTGCTTCCATTATTTTCTCAGGAAAAGCCTCCCTGGCCGATTCACAAGTCCAGTAAAGCAATGTTTTTGGAAGCCATCCCTACAGGTATCCACTACTGCAAAAACTGTGTGGGTGGTGAACTTCAAAGGGAAATAAACAATCTTATTTTATCAAAGCGAATTAAGGGAGGAACATTAATTTTCACTTCAGGATGAGTCTCTTAGACTGCAGTGGTCCCACAAGAATGCAGAATTATTGAGACAGAGATTGCCAAATGAGAAGTTTTGCATTGAGTGGACATTAAGATGGCCTGAAATATTTTCCTTTGGAGCAAGTATAATTACACAATTGAATTGCTGGCAACAGTAGATACATATATTTTCCCAAAGCTAGAACACCTTCTAGACATCAAAGCAAAGTATGCAAAGAACATACAAGAAAGTTGGGTTCATTAGCTAACAAAGGTCTTAAAATATCTCTCAGGAACTCATGTTTGGAGATAAATGCTGATGGCAAGGATTACCATTCACTGCAAGATAAAAAGAAAACTGAGTTAAACACACATAAATGTATTATGAGGTACTTATGTTTACATGAACTTGATTCAATAGCCATGTGTTCACCACCTGTTGCAACGTGATCGTGATACTTTACAGAAGAGACATATCAGTTCTGCTAGTAGAACACCTGCACTGTTGACTACCTAACTTTTATAGTATTGCCTTTAGTCAGTAAGATATGGGATCACTGTTGCAAAGAAACAAAAGCATCACCTACTTTTGAAACTGGATCTTGCACTGCGTAGGTCATCTAATCTGCAGCTAAGGCTCAGACACTCACAGATGTTCAGGCACATAAGACAGGAGTGAGCCCACCTGAATCTTGTATCCCTCTGTATTTGTGTTTCCTGTCAGATACCTGGAATTGTATGCATATTCCCCCTGTGTATCATCTGGATCACCCCTTGTGATGAACTCAGATCTCCCAGGGTGCTCTCTAGAGAAGCTAGCAGTCCCAGGCTTCTAAAGGTCTTTCTAATGAGCTGTCTTATAAGGTATTTACTGAAGCAGTTTATTTAACATGGAGGCACTTATCAAAGGCACTTCTGTTCTGGCTTCCTTACAGCCTTCTGTTTGAATCCTATCATATCCATGGGGTTTTTAAATATGAAAATTAAACCTCAAGGGAGTTTAGTAATAATTTTTTATTGTCTCAGGCTGGCTCTGATTCTGCTTGATAATCCAGGAAAACTATTTGTCATACAATCCATGAATAAAAGGCATCTTTTAGAGATCACTAATATTTATGGCTTTTTATCTCAGGCATTAGATGCAAGATTGAGCTGTGATATCAGAATACTAATGAAGTAGCATGGAAATAAGACTACTGTGGTGTTTACGTACTGTATCCGGTCACTTCTTGTTTAAGAAGAAATAGAAACGTCATACGTGACAATCTGACTGCTTTGGCAGACTCTCTGAAACTACTCGAATTCTGACAGGGCATGAAAACTGTCAAAGTATTCTTTGTGTTTACTCTTAAACTAGAAGTGACTTAAAATACAGTTTTACCTTTAAAACCAGTTATCTAGTTGGCAGCTCAGAAAGTTCTTTGAGGATTGGTGTATTTATTAAGATCAGACCCTTTTGAATCTCTGGCTCTCTGCCATATGATTCAAGATTTAGATGGCACATATTTACTGCTCTCTTTGAGATACAGCATAGAGAGCTTTAACAGCTTGCTCTTGGTGTTTCATCAAAGCACAAAGCACGATGGCTCTTGGCCTTCTTGCTGATGTTATTTAGCTTGTAGGGTTGTCTTGCATTCGTCTACCTGATCTTTTCAGAACCCTCCTTCCATCGAGGTGAATGGAAGTAACCTTTTCTATAATTGCCTTTTCTTGGAAAAGAGAGGCCGATTTCTCAGTGGATAATAAATGATGTTAATCTTCTGATTCCTTTCATGACATATATAGCACCCTCTTTTAAGACAAGTGAAAAATAATAATTCAGAAAAAATAATTAGAAGTGAAATTGCTTCTGAGCATTTCTGTTTCCATGAAAACCTCTCTCACCCTTAGTTTTCTATTGGACATATCTAATCTAATCATCAGCTGTCTCTAAGTAATTGAATACCCTTGAGTTTGAACTGTTACAGAACCAATGATACATGTTTGTTCCTGTTATTTTTGGTTTCAGAAAGAGATGGCTTACATGTAATTGCTGTAGGTGGTTCAGCGTTGATACTCACTTTGCCTGCCAGCTGTATATCCATGCATGTGTGTGTATACAAGTATTAATACAGTGAAATTAATGATATCAGAGCATACTATTCCATTTAGATATGCACTTGTGTCTTTTGAATAATGCATTTGTATCAAAGCCAAAAAATCTAAAGTCTGATGATGCCTGAGAGATGCTTTATCATTTCTTTGCTTGTCCTCCTGATGTTTCATTGCATCATCATTCAAAGCTTTGATGTCAAAACCCTTATTAAGCTTGCAACCTGGTTGAAGCCCTCAAAACATTTCACTACTCTTTTCCAGATGTTTCCATAATCAAGTTCCTGTTCTGTGATCATGACATCCATAATTTACTTCAAGTCTCTCTCTTTTCCTGTTCTCATATCTCTTTGACTGATCTTAATATTTAGAAACATGGAAATCAAAAGGGATGTCCTGTCCATAAGTACAGTCTCTGATCCTGTAGGTGGTAAGATCTGTACAGACAGACAGACACACACATACTGTAAGAAGAAAATATATAGTGTAACTCTCAAAATACATTGCATCACACTGACAAATAGCTGCAGACTTCTCCCAATTTCCATTTCCACTCATTTTGGACATAAAATCCAACAACATTGCTGAAGCTTGAAGAGGCTAGAGATTTCAAGCTTTCTGGGAGCAATAAACCCCAGATTTCATGACTGGCAAGCAAGACAGAAGCAAGAGTGTCTGCTGTTTCTAGAACCAGCAGGAGGAGTAGGTTTTCAACCCCTAATTCGCTCACCATTTTTGCTACTTTCTCATCTTATTGTCCTTTTACTGGTAGAATCTCGAGAAATAGTTCTATGTGCTAAATAAATAACTATATAGAAGAAAACCTCTGCAAGTCTCTTAACCTGAATGGAAGAAAATCCCTGATTCAAAAGAGTTGCAGACACTTGTGGGGTCAAGATTGTTCTCTCAGGTTTGGGTTTTTTTGTTTGGCTTTGTTTGGTTTTTTTCCTCCTGTATCAGGATTGTCTGAATTCAGTCTCCAATACAAGAAATTTCAACAACTTAAAATTGCACCATGAATTACATTTCACTAAAATAACTAATGCAGGATTAAGTAATTAAGGACCAGCAGTGAAACCGGACACTTCCTCAGAACAATGTTAAGACTTTATTCTTGTATATGAATATCTTTATATATATTATAGAGCACATTATGAAACCATTAAAATTAATTGAAAACTTGAAGAACAGTAAAGTCTGTTCAAGGACGTCACCTGAAAAATCAGAGTCTGGGCAGTTCATAAGTTTTTGAAAGATGTGATTCCACATGGTTGGGGAATTGTTTTTTGTTGTTTGTTGTTGGTTTTTTTTTTTACTCACTGAGCTGAAGATTGAAGTGTTTGTTTATAACTATGTTTAATCACATTGCAATATGTGTTTTCAGGAATTGGAACAAAATATTTATTATTACTTGATTTAGTTCTGTGTTTATAGCTTAAGATACGATGAGTTTTTGGAAAACTGTTCCAATAAAAAAGAAAGAAAGAAGAAATCATAAAGCAGGGAATTTGGCATAGCTTCAGACAACTGAGGATTAAGAATGACAATAAGACAAGCCTTGTTACCTATATTGTAGACTTAAGTTTATACTGCCTTTATTGTTGAGCATCAGAATGAGCAGCTGTGTATGAATCTACAAAATATTTCTTATAGGAAGTTCCTGTGGACTTAATAGAATAAATGCATTGTATAAAAGCAATCCAATTTCATTAATAGTAAATATGCACTCTTATAGTGACAGCTTTAACTTAGAGTAATGCTGAAGTCTTTCCTCATACTCAATTACAAATTCATATAATGTTACGGTTTTAGGTGAGAACAAGGAATCAACAGTACTAACTTCTGTACAAATAAAAAGATACAACCATATTTAAAAAGAAACACAAAAGAGAAGCCCTGAACTGAGCTTCAGATGCAGCTCTGCAATTAGACTTCATGTATTGATTCAAAGGGTCATAATAGATATTTGCATTTGAAGTTTAACATTGTAGCACTAACTATTGTGATGCTTTTCCTTAGGGCTGGACTACAACAGAAGACAAACAGCTGCTGAAATTAAAGAGATTACAGTAACTGACGTATAACAGAAGTGATACAGGGTAGAAGGCCTAAATAATAATAACAAAAAAAAAAAAAAAAAAAAAAAACCAAAAAAAAAAAAACCAAAAAAAACCAAAACCCAAACCTCTTGACCTTGATGGTTTCAAACATTCTCACCTGAATCAGCATTTGCTCAACCATCTCCAGTTGTGGGATGCTTTTTGATTCTGGCCAAACGTTTCAAAAATCCTTGATATTGAGAGGTTAATTTAGAAAGCTTAAGTTAAGCAGGGCAAAGATTTAATTCCCTAATGAAGTAGGTTATTAACTGATATCTCAATTGTCTGACATATTCATCTACCTGAACACCATGTAAAAGTTCTTCCGTTCCCACAATTGTTCAGTTTTTCCAAATCACACCGTCTTAACCACAGTAATAATTCATTTGGAAGAACTCTGAAACAAACATTATTTAAAATCACTTGATCCGTTTACTAAGCTGCTGAAAAATCAACAAGAGCATTGTTCAATATATCATTTTTTTTATGAGTCAGGGAACTTTAATAGAAGCCCGACTACGTCAGGACATTGAGAAATAAATTCTACAGTAGAAGGAGCAAAAACAATAAGGAATGCAGTCTGTGTGTATAATTATTTTTCTTGTGAGATGGCTAAAAGAAAAAAAAATCTGATCAGATAAGCCAAAATGATTATTTTTTTCCACTTTAAAAAAAAACTAAAGGGAAAAATGGGTAAAAAAATGAAACCTGGAATATGTCTTCAGGTGATTGTAAAACCAAACATTTCAATTTCAGCTCAGGTAACTTTGGCAAAGCAAAGAAACAGAAGTGAAGATAGACTTAGCAAACATCCACAGAACCAGACAGGAGAAGATATAGTCCCTCACTTTTTACTCAGGGATGCTCATCTACAACATGCATAGCTCAAGTTTAATTTTCTCCTCTGCCTCGGGGGATGAGGTATGAGGTATCAGCAATCTGCCTCAGCTGCTAAAGAACTTACTGAGCTGAGTAGGACACTCTCCATCTTTTACTTTCGGGCTGATCAAATTGGTCTAAAATATTTACAAGTTATTTTGACCAGTGACTGGAAGCTAAGTGTTATTTCTTGTTATCTCTTCACTTAAATCCCTTGAGTGGCAGCCCACACAGCTCCTCTGACTCTCTTTCCTCTCTGACTGAATTAATCTTTAATTTTTCCATGCAAGGTGGAAGAGTTCAAGAATACTGAATGAATTGGCCATGGCTTCATGGCTCAGTCACTAGTATGTGAGAATTTAATTCAAATATCTGTCAGCTCTAAGCAAAGAAGGGCTTAGGCTCAAGGGCAGTCAGTTTCTATGAGACGTTTCTAGTGCTGGATTAGGAGGTATTCAAAGGAGAAGAGACTCAGAGACTCCCTTAGTCTCTCCTGTTGCATGCCCCATAACAGGAGAGGGTCAGGTTTGTATTCCTTTTGGCAGAGGAAAAATAGGAAGTAGGATTTCCCGTAAGTATTCAAAGGATTCAGCAATAAGTATTCAAAGGACTGGGGAGGGTGGGGATTCCTATGCACTCTGCATTGGTCAGAGAAATGTAATCTTGATAAAACAGATACTGCATAAATAGTGAGCATGCAAGCAGGCTGCAGAGGCCAGACCAAACAACGTGTATTTTCCAAGGAATTTTACGGTAGACACTCAGAATAATATAGCTTATTTCAGTCAATATTTTCCCCAATACTTAGCACTCTGAACTTGTTTTAAATTTTTCTTCAAGGTCAATATTTTATTTGTATAAACATCTGAGAGATGACCATTTCACAGAAAGAAGTCTCAAATGGGTATTTTGAAAATGAAATGGCTTATCAAAGACACCTTATCAGATAGTGACTCCCAACCAAGGGATATGGAGTCAACGACTTTCATAAATGTCAAAAAACTTTTGAATGAGATCATATTTCTTTTGGGGTAAGGAAATTAATGAAAATTACTATGTTTTAAAGTGGGTTTGTGATCAATATTTATTAAGTGCCCTGTAGCATGAATAGCTTCCATACTCATATGTAATATAAATACATGTAGAAAATAAACTCTCAACATTACACCATTAAAGAGATTTCATTTGTAAAAATGGTGGATGTCTTGCATGGTTGTACAAGCTATCCCTACCACTAGGTAACATTATATTTTTTACAAAGCTGTTCCACGAAAACTGATACTAGTATCTATTAATCTGTTCAGCTAGGTCTTACTCCCTACAGACTCACCCCAGAACAAGAGTAATTGCATTAACTTCCTGGAAAGTTGCAATAGCAGCTTGATACCTATTCTAGCCCCTATTGTTTATTTCCATCTGTTCTCACCATGAATCAATATTTAATTTTCAATTTACTAAATTCACACATTAAAAACCTATATATATTTCATTGAAAAGACTGAAGAAAGCCCCAAACCCTCCTCCCACAAAGGAAAAAAAATAAAGGATTGGCAAATGCTTTATCAGAAAATACTATTCCCATTAAAAGAAAAATAAAAAAGAGGACACTAGCAAATTACAATGTTTCCAGTTCGTTAGAGGTAGACTACAGTTGCAAGATAATTTTACACTGCATTCTTGATTTGGCATTTTTTTCCCAAAGGGTTCACCACTGAATTGTTCTTTAAAACATACTAACAAGACAGATTTTATAAAGAGGTATCACAGAATGTAAATGGAAGACAGAGTTTTCTCTATGGCATGCAAACTTTTATGATTTATTTGAAATAAGCAGGACAAAGGCCATTTCCAACATAGAGATATATACCTATATTTACGCATTTCTGTATTTTTGCTTTTATCATCCTTTAACATCTGTACCTGGAAACAAGCATATCAGACTCAGTGAAAGGCTAATCCATCTAAAACATTTTTAGACTAAAACCACAGAGTCACCTCTTAACATTATTTGCAATACTATAAAATAATGTCAGTTCCGGGAAATGACAGCTGTAGCAGTCAGGGCTTGTCTCTCTCATTATGAGTAGGACAACTAGAACGTCTCTCGTCATGGTACATTCATTCATACATACCTCTGAACAATTGAATGAATTTTCCTTTAACTCTTGATGACACGATATTAAGTCCTCCTAATAGCACCTTCATCTCTAAGGCAACTTGTCCTGATTTTCTGAAAATTTAGGGCAGGAAGATAAGACTATAAACAGCTGAGTCTAAGCTGATATGTCATTTTGTCACACACAACTTAAAAGACCCCGTTTGAAGAAATTGCACTAGAGGAAAGGAAGCTCTCTAGGCCACCAATAAAACAGTAAGCTGCTGTTTCTACATATACTTAATATATCACATCCTTCATGGGTTACTGTAAACATATGGACTTGCTCTAAGATAGGGATTTCTAGCTGAAAAAGAAAAAAAAAGAAAAAAGAAAAAAGAAAATGAAGGGACAGTGTCTCACTCCCCTACATTTCAGCAAGCATCCCTGAGAAACTCTGTTGTCAAAAGTAAGGCCTTGAGCACAATAAACTTTCCTTTTTCTTCATTTGTAACTTTGGCTTTCACTGCCAGGAAGAGTACATTTCTCTCCTTTCCAAGGCAATCACAAGGGTAGATTAATTATTCTAGCTCCGGGCTTCAGATTTTTAACATTCAATAGTGCAGCATAATTAATACAGGTGGTATTTACACATCATTAGATTTTATAAAGGTTTTACCTCTCTCCTCAAGCTACCATCCAGCTTATTTGTATGAATGATATCCCTTGCTCCCTCGCTTCGGTTCTGGGTATCCTAATTCTGTTTAGCCTTGTAAAACCACTCTCTGCAGAGCACTTACTGTCATTTATTAACACTCACCTTCAGTCTCTCTACCCCACCTGGAGCTTAGCTTTGAGATCTCATGCAGGGCTCAGTGGTCCCTTCTCATCTTCCTTCCTTGTTTTTTCACACTCTCACCCCTACACATATTTTCCAGAGAAACTTTGAGACACAGGATCTGCAGGGATCTCTTGATCCCTTGAAATCCCTTAATCAGTGTCCTTCGACCCCATTCACAACATCCAAACAGCCCTGGGTGGGTGATTCTGTCAGACTTTGAGCTGTAAAAGTCAAAATGAGTAAAGTTGCAAGCATCCAGGACAGAAAAAAAGGTATTTAGGTAAAGACTGTATGAGCTGAGGAGAGCTCACATAGTACCCTACAAGGGTATTCTCTGTACTTTAAAGGGGTCTACAGAAACAGAGTATGCTCATCTTTTTGCCAGGCATTGTTCCAGGTATCTTGAATGTTGGTAGAAACTAGCAGTAGCAAAATGGAGCTAAACATGCCCAAATTTCCCACAGGAAATGAAAACACTGGTGAAGACTCTTAGTCAAGAAAGAATGAAATGGGTTGTGTCCCACAAGATACCTAGGAGGAACAGCTCCTTTCCCATGAGGTTTGGCCTTCTGATGAACAAGTTCTTTTCCTATCACACTGCAAGTCTGTCACCCTTCTTGATACATCATTCTTTTTCTGTTTTCTGCTGAAGGCCTTCACTATCAAGTTCCTTTGCAGGTACCTCAACCTTACCCGAGAAGTCAATTTCTCTCTGCTATTTGATAAATTGGAGGAGGAAGGCGGTGTCATCCATATATGCCCAGTTCATCTATTGCCCTGGCCTTACACATAATTTGGAAAATTGTGAAGGTAGCAATCGTAATTTTTTGTTCTGCAATGCCTAGGTGCAATAGAAGTATTGATCCATGACTACTTCTTGTTTATGGAGCTCTCAAAGCGTAGCTATAAATCCATCTGTTTATATCTATCTAGGTATCTGGTTATATGCATCAATTCACATATTTAACTAGTCTATGTTAATATTAATTTTAATATTTACAATTAATAGGAAACACAAGAAAGGAAGGTGTTAGGGCTTTTAAATTCCACAGTAAATCTGAATCTGAGCTGAGGTCATTTAATCAGTAAGATCAGAAATAGTATTGAAGAAAATTCAGATGGGTCATTCTCTTAATGAGAATTAGAGTGAATGAGAAAATACAAGTTAAAAAGAAAAATGAAAGCCTCACTTTGATTTATATGATAATTCTAAGTCTATATTCCTACCACAAACATCAGAAGATAGAAACTTCTGCAACAGAAATTTAATTCTCTAATTTCTTCTATTTAGCATATGACTGATTAATTGGAAACTTTTAAATCTTCACATCACAATGTTTCCAGTGTTTTTACAGCACTGCTTGTAAGGGTTCCATAATATGCAAAGTTATCTACTGGATCTGGCAGGTTTTCCAGTCTTAGGGGTGTCTGGGCACTCAAATGAAACAGCTCCTGAGAAATGTTGATAGACTGGAGGGTGCAAAGCTAGCCTGCCAAAGGAAACCTACTTTGCTTAGTTAAACAGGACATCAGGCTCTGACATAACATCTTTTTGGGTCTTGCCTCACAAGATCAGAAGTAAAGAGATTATTACTTGTCCAGTATTTTCTTCTAACCTTAAGTAAGAGTCAAAAGAAAAAGGAGAACGTTGTGACTGATCTGTCTTTTAAAAAAAGAGTTATATAAGTTGATAAATTGATGCACACTTCTTCCCTCGAGGCAGAAAAAAGAATCATGACCTAGAAGATACCATGAAGTCACGGTTCCTCTCAGTCAATGACCTGAAAGGGTAACTGGTCCTGGAAGTGCAGCCTGGCACTGAGCAATGACTGTGACAGACAAAAGATATATATACATTGTTCCTTTACAGACATCAGTACACGTATTGTACACTATATATTTTGTTTAAAATATTGTGAAAACAGGAAGCTGAGAGGAAGACTGTGTATTTATACCTAGGTTCTGGCCTCTGAGTCACACCATACAGATTTTTGGACTGAAATGATCCATCTTGCAAAGGTATGTTGTGAAGTAGCTGGGTTGGAATTTTTTCCCCAAAAACTTTCTTTAATCTGTCTCAGACAGTAGTTACCAACCCTCTCCCTGTAGGAAAGAGTTATTCTGTCCCAGCCTATTATTTTGTGCTTTAATAAAATATAGCATAGGAAAATGAAAGCCTTTGGGCTCTTTTGATAATCTCACTAACTAGACCAATATATAAAGGCATTTCCACTTCATAGTGCTTGTTAATTTAAGGCCTTCCACACAGATACTTTCAAAGTGTTGGGGTTTTTTTAAATGTATCTGACATGTAAAATATTTATTAGTTACATATGGCCATGTTGTACAACCAATGCGAAGAAGAAATCCCTACTGAAGTAATTGAAAAGTTCAGCCTTAAAAAAAAAAAAAAAAAAAAAAAAAAAAAAAAAAAAAAAAAAAAAAAATCAATCAACCCTACATGATTTCATTAAAATATTAATGTGTAACAACTAAAGTTTTATTTTAAGCTAAAAATATCTTTGAATCTTAGATGAAGGAGAAGGAAAAAATACCAATTGACATCAAGTATTGATTTAACAAAGATATGCAGATGATCCTTCACATACCGCTTTTCATTCATAGATCCACCATCATTTTACAAGCAAAGTAATTAGCACAAAACATGATTTTACAGGCAAAAGTCTCCTCCTGAATCCTGTAAGGAAGGCTCAGAACTGCACCAAGCACAACTCTCCATCTAGAACCTGGCCTTGCAGCCCAACCTGCACACAGCTGGCAGAGACCACAGTGCGACCTACTCACCTGCTCTCTTCTGGGAACAAATGAGCATCAGCACAAATCAATCTTCTTTGCTGTGTATCCTACTGAGTCAGGCACTCGTGTAGCTGAAGCAGCAACATACTTTGTGGCAGGCTTTGTTACAGGGTTGGAGACAGCCAGCTGAGGCTGGTGACTTCTTGAATCACCCCATCAAAATTCAGCAGAAGTCATTTGCCTGAGCCCTGAAACACTGAAGTGAAATGTTTTGGCCAGCATCCCATTGCAGATTATTTGAGAAGCTGAGAAGAAAATTATGGTCTCCTCACTTTCAAACTTATATTCTGCAGCATAAAATACCCTCTATAAACTGAATGCTTCTTTCATTAGACTCAGCTGAGAAAATCCACACACCTCAGCCTCCATCAATTAAACTAATTGAAGCAGTAGGTTTAGCCTAGTTCCCCATTCATGGCTGCTGAGCAATTGTTGGAAAAAATCAGCNGTGTTAAAGAAAGCCTTTAGAGACATCTGAAGGTAAATCTCTGAAAAGAATAAAATAAGCCATAGTTGTAGAGTCACCATGCTGTCAAGCAGACTAAATGACATGCTGGAAGGACCTTACAGGAGGTCCAGGAATCCTTTGTGATAAATTCTGTCACCTA
Organism: Pedionomus torquatus; assembly: GCA_013398155.1. NCBI lineage: Eukaryota > Metazoa > Chordata > Aves > Charadriiformes > Pedionomidae > Pedionomus > Pedionomus torquatus. The sequence continues at coordinate 67,467 of VZRU01014324.1, forward strand.
ATTGAAGACTGATTTGGGGTGTTTTTCTTACCTCTGAAAGAATTAATCAAAAAATGTTAATTATTACATTTTTCCCTGCCTGAGAGCATTTACCCTCAAGAAAAAGCATAGTACTAGAAGGGGCACTTTTTAGAGTTATTTCCCTCATTGGAGCAAAGAGTCAGGGGTGCAAGTTCCTAGATGAAGCATACCTAAAACCACTTAAAACATGTGCATTTCTTCTGTGCTATCTTAATATTACCTAAATTGAAGACTATTTAGGTTATTTTTTTTCTGGAACTGTGACTCTGTCACACAGATGCACGGTTCTTCACTGTGTTTGGATTAGTTTTGAGGAAAGTCTCTCTTTCCCAAAGATATCACAAATTAATGCAGTTTTTAGGTATTTCCGTTCTCAGATCTGGGTATTCTGTTAAATTCATGTGCTGATACGTGGAGCTTTCAGGAGATTTTTGTAAACTAGTCAGAAGAGGTTTCAAGCGAGGTCCCCAAAGCAGACAAACAGCTGTATTGGGCTGGCACACCATCCTGCTTCTCTGACACAATTAAGCATATTAATTAATTTTTCTTTCAGATTTATTAAATTATTTTATAAGCCACCCCACCAAATTATTTAAACAGTCTCTTTCATTTTAGTGCAAGTTTCAGTTTTACACTCAGTTCATTTGATCGTTTCAGCAGAGTACAAAATTTTGCCTCCAGGCACAGCCTGTTGAGAGACTACACGTGAAGATGCCTTGCCTTCTGGGGCTGGAAAAGATGCTTCCTTCCTTCCTTCCTTCCTGCGTTATGTCCCAAAGCAGCCTGGCTGTACTACGAGGAAAAGAATTGCTACACATTTTTAGATGGCTGCAGTATGTTCACATTTTACTGCTAAGCAAATTCACTGGCAATCGAGGGGTATAGACAGAGGTTTTTTTCTGGCCCTTAATCCACAGATTTCTTACAGGGTGGCAGTCAATGGTGCTTTCCCAAGAACAAGGGTTTCTGGTCTGTTTGGTCCTGATGTAAACTGTGTGAAGTTTCTGGGTCGCCACTTGCAGAAGTAACACTGAGTCCATGCAGGAGACTAAAAGATAAACTCATATTAATTATTAAGATCTTAAACAGAGAGTTGATTTACTTTCAGCTCTGCTTGAACATCAGGTTGGCTGCTCATTCAGATTTCAGACTTTTATGAGAAAACTCATAAAAACTCTCTAATGATTCCTGAAAAAGACTTCCTCAGTCAAGATCATATTATTTTCAGCTCAATTAATTAGACAATATTGGGTCCTGTAGCTTGCTATTGTTAGAAAGGAGGTTTAGAGATCTTACTTTTCAACTAGCAATCAAAATCAGCTAACAATCCTCTTTGCTTGATCTTCCAGGTGTTTTCTTGTCCAATACTTTACACCAAAAATTCCCTTTGTCTTGTCACTTTCCTTTTCCTCCACTGAATTTTCTGCAACATCTGTATCAAATAAAGATTTTGCATGTGAGAGAGACCATTCTCAGTGTTAACAACAACAACAATTCTCATTAGCACCTGAAAACTGGGGTTTGAGAGTCTTTTGGTGGTGAATAGAGATGCTTGACAAGGCTCTCTGGTTAATATTTCCTATGCTTGAGAAATTCACTGAGAACAACTTATTGCAAAATCAAAACAGAGGTGTTTGAAAGATCCAACGCTGTTATACACCAGGCTAAAATGTCTCCTATGGCCCCACAAATGTCACCTTGAAATTTAGAGAAGCAGTTGCATGGCCAGCTGAAATTGGCAGTTAGAAAATTAATTCCACAGTCAAGATACCAGAGTAAATTAGCGTGTTATTGAAGATCCATTTAAGATTCCATTTATGACTCTGAGAAATCATTTGTCGTTCCCATTGCTAACCACCACACAAAGCTTACTGCTGACCTAGCAGAACTCCTTCTGCTCCTCACCAGCAACAGTAGTCCTGACAACCCTGCTTCCACCAAGCCTTTTACCTCAAAGGTACCTCGTTTTTAGAGCTTTATTAAATAAGTTCTTGAATCAGGTACCAAATCTTACTCATTAGTCTTGCTCAATAATATAAATGTAGCATTATAGATTTTGATAGAGTCACTTGGGTTTAAGCTACTAACTTTGCTAAAAGTTTCTGAAGTCCATGTATGTATTTCCCTTAGGTACCACAGAAATACATAGTTCATAAGCACTGAAATGTTAAAATCATATCAGTTTCTATGTTAATTTCCTACCACAGTCTTAATATAAAAGCTAAGGACGATAAAGTTTCACTTAATTTACCAATAGATAACCTGCCCCACTGAAGGAATTACTTGAATTATATTGAGGTTTTTTTAAGGAAAGAGACGCATATTCTTTCTGAAGTACATGTGAAACTCTGAAGCTACAATAATTGAAAAGAAACTGGGAGCTTTTTCATCAGCTTCAGTGGAAGTGAGTAGGATATCATTTCAAAACCATAGGTACTTTCTGGAGATTTTCTAGCCTAGTCTGGCAGAGAAGGTGAGATTTAATTTCTGCCCTGGTTTGTTGGGGTTTTTTTTTTAATTGTTTTCTTAGTCTCTATATTGTAGTCTCACATTCCTAAATGTATTTTTTTCCCAAATTCTAACTCTATTCAAAGGTCTAACTTATAAGAATTTTATGTGAAATACATACTGTCCAAGTCTATACACATACTGACCAACGCTTGCACATAATGTACAACAAGACTGAAGCAAGACTGAGATTTCTGTTTACTTGATCTCTTTTCTGACTTGCGCATGTTGCATAAAGGATAACTTTTCAAAAGCAGGTACTTGACTTAGGAGTTTAAATTTCATTTCCAAAAACTGCTATGCACTTAAGAACCCTCAGGCTCAGCGACTTATAATGTGACTTGGGCTCTAAGTCCATTTAGAAAAACACATTTGAGTACTTCCAAAAAGCACAGCTAAAGCCAATTATCTCAACAAAAACCAAGATTCAGAGAGCAAGAAAAAATAAGGTGTTTTACAAAGAGATGAATGAGAAGATTACAGCAGTTAAAAGAAAGCATATGAGCTGAAAATTAGGCATAAGAAGCATCTCAATCAATTAGAGAAAGTGAAAGGAGGAAAGTATGCTTTGTTTTGCCGCTGATGATTGGAACTGGCACTGATTTTTTATAGGTTTGGGGTTTTTTTTCCTTCACATCCTAATTTTCTCTTCACACTGACAAATTGAACTTGGACATACTGTGCCAGACAACTGCTCTGTAACTGCAGTCATGATAAGTAGCCCTCTTTAGAAATACAGTATGTCCATTTCTCTCACTTGCTAGGCCTGTGTACAGAAGTGGATATTCTTGGAGACCAGTTTCAAGGGAGAGGCTGCACTAGATGACCTCCAAGGTGCCTTCAAATCAAAGTTTCTGTGATTGTATCATCCCTGTGTTGCTGTTAACAGGTTGCTAGTGTGGGGTATTCAGGCATTCTCAGTACTCCTTCTCTGATAACGTACTTTGGTTTCACAAGATTTGTGTGGAAAAGGGTAATATACTGTGTTCTGTGTAAAGGTACAATAAAGTTGTGCACATGTGAAAATATATTAATTCCTTTTAATATAATTAAGAGAAGAATAACAGGTTGCACACATCCTGCTGGGCTGGGGATGTTTGATTCATGGACTGGCAAAAAAAAAAAAAAAAAAGTCAAGAATCTTAAAAAACAACAGGAAATAACTTGACAGAATGATGAAAAATACCTGTCTCACACAGGTCCTAAGGTAAAAGGGAAGGAGCACCTCTGTCACTCTGAGCTGGAAGAACAGAAAAGGGAAGCATCGCCTTCTGCCTCCAGAAACACACTGCACTCCTGAAACGTGCAATACTGAACTTTCTAGGAAAGGTCGACAAAGTGAAAAAAGACCGTGTGTGTGAACTGATGAAAGAAAAAATAACAACAATTTACAGGTAAAAAACACAGAAAATCAATTGGGCGTGCATGTCTGGGCATGAAATTAAGACAACTGTGTGCAGAATCAGAGCCGTGGCTGTCATATTTCTAGGAAAGTGTTAGCAGATATTACGTTAGGGATTGTCATAGCTATGGGCTTCTTAAACCGATCCAGAAAAATAAATTGAAAAAACCAGCTTTACTTGAGTCACATCCATTTGCTGAATTCAGTATGTACTTTGCACATCTGAAGGCTCTCGGGTCTTAAATTTAAAATGAACTCTGTACAGATGGGGAAGCAGGCTGAAGGCTGTGGATATTTTTCCCCTTGGTTAATGTGAAAAACCATTTATATCTTGAAAACCCATTAATATACAGGTGTTATATAGCCTGTTTGTTTGTCTTTCATTTGGCACAGAACTCTGGTGACCCCTAAGTGAGCCGTGAAACTGAGAGCACAACAAAGATCGTCCTGTTTGGATGAAGATACTTGGTACCTCCTAATCCCTTCACAGAAAATCAGGTGAGTTCTGTGTTAAGGGTGTTGGCTTTCATAGACTTAATTGGTGAAGGCTATTCACTGCTGACATGTTATTTTTCTTTTTTCCCAGTCTTTCTCCACCTCTCCCCCTGATATTTTTTTTCTCAGAATACCATCCAGTAAAATAGATCTTATCCCTTTAATAGCTTCATTTTTCTTTCATTTCTGTAGAAGAAGGCAGCTATAAAAGCTGATTGGTTCCCAGTTAGCGTAGCCTGTATGTTAGTGAGGAGATAAGAATCCTTCCTATCTTTATAGGTTTGGCAGAAACAGGAAATTTTCATTTAAAAAGAAAATGCACTTCAGATAAAGAGACTGAAATGTTTTAAGGGTTATTAACTGTGTTTACTTCCCTGTCAGCCCCATTACAAGTGATAAAAACTCTTTCTGTTCCAAAAGCCAGAAGGAGAATAATTCAACCATAAGTCTGTGTATGTGTGTGCTGGGGTGGGTACATATGTATATATGGTTATACTGATCATTTATTTATTTTTTCTTGCATGTTAGACTGAAGGCTGGGGATACCTGCATGTTTCCCCCTTGACAGATGAGAGGGAAGAGATGCCCGAGGGGGCCCTTGTGCTGTTGGCAGCCATACCCCCAGCCCCAACAGGGACTAAGCAGCTGTGGGGACACACATGTGGACCTGCACTGGGGCAGGAGGGGCCCTATGGTCCACAGGGTAGGGGCAGAGGGGGGCTTTCTGGGGTCTAAGGAGTATCAGGGGGTTGTGTGTGCTCCTGGGGACTAGTTACAGGGGCTTGGAAATATGTAGCAGTTTATAAATTCTCTGTAAGTGTCTGGTATCATCATTATCTGTTGTAATGCCAATATTGACCCTGAATATATAGTTGCCAGTTAATTATGGGCCATTAGTAAGTCAATAAACTGCTTTGATTATGATTTGAATTAAACCGTGTGAACTGAGAGGTTTTTCTCCCTGCAGCAAGAGCCATTGCAGAGGTGCTCAGCTGAGGTGGCAGCTGGAGAAGAAACCCAGCTCAGAGAGAAGTGAGTTACAAACAGGATACCTCTGGCGCTACCCTGGTGTGCTGCAGAAGCCAGAACATGCATTTCTTGCCCCCTTGGGATGGTAGTAGCCCAGCCCATACAGCAACGTGACTTCTCCAAAAATGCCAAATTGCCTTTTTACTTCTCATTTACTTCTCCCTTCTCCCGCAACAGCATCCTTCTGCATGAGAAGCCAAGAGGCGTTCACATGTCCTCTTTTCCTTTGGTCAACTCATTTGCATCATGAAGCAGGTCTGTAGTGGAGTTCTTAATCTCCATCCAGAAGCCTTTTTGTTGCATGATTTGGCTAGGGGAATGTTTCAGTAGCCAATTGCCATTTTATTAGCTTACCAAGTCTGACTATTGAGACAGCAGCATGTGGGTCACAGGAAACAGCATAATCTGTAAACTAAGAACAGCTTCTGTTCAGACAAGGTTTGGGTTTCAGGTCACCTGGAGTCCTTTCAGGACTCTCTGGCTATGAAGATTTTTGAGGCTAGCAAAGTATTTTCAGCTTGTAAGGACGTGACATACCCATTTTTACTACAATCACACATCTACCAAGAACTCTGTGGTCATCTTTATTGCTGGGAATTAAACCTATGGCCTTTTATCCAGCCTTACTAGAAGCTGTACATTGTGACAATCCAGCTGTTTTATAATTTGTGGATGTTCTTTTCCAAGCCCAGCTCTTATTTAACTGAACTTTGAGCCCCTGGCTTTGTGAGAAGATCCCCAGCATCCTATGGTGTAACTCCTGTGTTATATGTATAGACATAGTCAAAAACCCAAGAGAGCAGACTTCTGAAATCTCATGTAGAGAATTAAAATAATGGGATTCCTTTCTTAATTCTCACTGCTCTTAAATTAAGCAATGGTTAGGCAAATCCCCTTTCTAAAAAGAATTTTAAAAAAAATAAAAAATTACTGGGGTTTGCGTCTATATTTTCTAATGTGTGCCCTTCTGTTCCTTAGAGACAGCTCAGCATCTTTCATGCTGCTCAAGACCATCTCCCCATGAAGGTGTGGTGGCCTTGCTATTATCTTCGTTGATTCTGTCCCTAAAAAGGTGTCAATAAGTTAAGTATTAATATAAAGGACATACTTTAGTTGTTGTATCGTTTAAGTCTCATACAGAGAAATCTAAATGAGATGGGCCTGAATTCTAGCAGCCTTAAAATACATTGTCAGTTTCAAATAAAATAAAACAATAACACTAATCTACAGAAGCGTTGATCAAACTGATAAAAAAATCTTAGTTTTGAAGCATGCTCCTTCAATTTCTTTTGCTACTACAAATTGCTGTTCATGAATATTTGACTGATCCCTGAGCAGTAAAGTCTTCTAAGTAAATACCTGCACAAAATTATATCAGAAGCAATTTATTCCTTATTTTTCCTTTTTAAAAAGCCATTCACATATTCAGGGACTAGCAAGTGAGCTAGGTACTAATTTCTAAATTTCAATACAGAATATTAGCAAATAATATTTCTTTTATTGGCTAAAGATTATCAGCTGATCACTAGGAATGATGTGAATGTACGGACTATTTCCCAATTCTACAATGGCCAGACAACCAATGAATGAGGATATCTGAAGTCAAATTGTCATTTTTTAGCCAATACTTTTGGACCAGCAATGTTTTATTTGTTTGCCTTGTTGCTGCTCATGCTTGGTTTGCATTTGTCTCCAGTTCCTTCGTTCCCCTCTGTGAAATCACTCCACTGAAAGACACAAATCAGACTCAATGTCTTCCAATGAAGAATTAACACATTCTAAAACTCCAGGCTGCTTCAAGCCCAGCAGTCTGGTTTGCATACCCTGCCTTATAAAGTAAAAAGGACTATTAACCTCATCCCAAGAAAGAGTAATGACCATTTTTTAAGATAAATTTAAGTTGCAGAAAATCCCAATTCTTCTTAATCTCTGTCTTGTAATAACTTTTTAGTAATGATATTTGTAAAAATTTCTTTCTTATAATGCAGGATTCCTCACAATATTTCTTATAAATTCAGAGGTTTTGTATACTGGAATAGATGGATATAAGCTATGTAGTTTTAAAACAGTTCTCAACAGTTTTTCAGGGGAAAAATGCAAGCACGACAGAAAACATATACTTAGAAAGTAAGAATGTTCAGAGATCCTTAAATATGACTCAGTACATAAGGAAAATTTTTTTTTTTATATGAATTGGCCTTTCATATTGAGAGTGTCTTTAGTTCAAAATCACCAATAAAATACTTTAAAAATTGCCTATTACCTTCCATTTATTCGTTATTTATTCCTTATTAAAGGCAGAACTTGTAAACACAACTAACATTAACTGTTTAGGAAAGGAGTTCCATGGGAGATTTCAGGGACTGCAACTTCTTTCTTGTCAAAGAGGGAGCCCTGAGGTCATCAGCAATCTCACTATACAGAATATTTTCACACCACTGTGTGGTTAGAGAAAAGGACATACCACGTACGGCTGTCAGTAGCTGCCAAGCACGGTGAAGACAGAGACATTGCAGTGGGAGCTTGTGTCTGGAATTTGTCGTTTTCTTCTTGAGTTCAGTTTATCAAGATGTATACAGTCATATTTGACAGAATTATGGCCAGCAGTGACCTTGTGCCTTAAACTCACCCTTTCTCAGAAGCTCATGGCCTGACCCAGGAAGGATGAACCTGGATAGGACGATACATAAGACATAAATTCTCACCCCTAGCACAGATAAACTGTGCTGATTGTGTTGCTTTCATCAGATCAGAGGCATGAGCATATAGGAGTCCGTTCACACAAGCAGCAAGTGCTGCATCGGAGGCTTCGGTTGCTCCCCTGTACCCAGGTGAAAGAAAGAAGCTCAGTAACATTTTGGTAAGTCAGAGGCAGAAAGACTGAGTGCTGTCCTTGGAAAATGACAGCTCCTAGAAAGTTTAAACCAAGCAATATAACAGGGAAGGAGATAACTTTAACAGTGTCATGCTTTTGTGAATCCTTACTGACAAAGCAAGGAGAAATCTTAGCCATAACTTTCAACATGATGGAGAGGAGGAAATGCCACTTTGTGGGGTACAGAGAAGTGAAAGAGTGTTGATATAACAAACAAAGACTGAAATATCTCCACCTGTCTTTCAACGTATAACAAACACTGTGTCCTTATATATTCTGCTCTCACTGGGGTTGTTACTGGCTGAATCACAAGGGAAAAAAATCAGTATTTTTTTTATCTTCTTGGTATTCCATTTTTCTTATCCTTCTGTTGTATCCAAACATTTCAGCTGTTCTCATTTTTGTGGATAATGATTTCAAGAATGATAGCAATTCACAGTGTGGTTGATTTTTTTTCCCCTTCGCAGAAAAATCAAAACAAACCCAGTGTGATCCCAGCATTTTATTCTTCATTGCTCTGGGAGACAGCCAAATCATACCTATGGATGGTACTGATGAGATTCATATATCATGATCAAAAAGGGGGGGAACAAAATCTCTGTATTCTTATTAATACAGTATAAAATACCAGGATAAACAAAGAACAGCTTAAAAGACCCATTAAACTATTTGTACCACGGATAAAAAGGAAAGACCATTTAACCTCCTTCTGACACAGAAAGTTGTTCTATGTGTTCTGTTTGGCACAAGGTTACCATGGGTAACAAACTACTCAAAATGCTGGTCTGGCTGCTCAAAATGCAACTTTATAATAGTATCAACAGCAGCAACTTTATGTTCCTTTTAGATGGAAGTTTCTCCCAGATGAAAGGTACAAGCTAGATCCAAATCAGGGCAGAAGATTTCTGCATATTGTGGGCACTTGAATCCAAAACTACAGAATTTTGCTCCATTCCCCTTGCTCCTTTCCCCAGCTGACCTGAAAAACCCCTTTTGATGTCTCAAGTTTCTGCAGCTGCTCCTTTTGCTACCCACACTCTAGGTGAGGCTAAGAATGGGGTATTACATTAGGTGAGCCAACGAGTCAAGGCAATGGTACATTCTCTCTTTGTAGGAAGCATTCCCACTCCTTAGGAATAAGAGGTAATGGGTATGAAACGTTATTGCCACAGCTGGTGATGTTCTGTGCCTTCCTCAGCCTCAGAGGATCCAGGGACTTACACAATACTTACTCATGCCCCTAGACACAAAGTTGGTTAGGAGACACCAAGCCCATTGTTCGTCTCTCCTATTTTTGACAGCACAGAGGTAACAGCACCACCAGGCAGCAAGCAATGCATGGAGAAGCTCCGTTCAGGGTTAAGATTTTTAGGTTTAGATATCCACATATAGATGTCCATATGCATCAGATGCTTACATTTCCACTCCTGTCAATGGGGCTGGAGAGCTGGCCTGCCTCTGAGTGCCTGCTTCAGGGTGAGCTGAACTTCTCCAGATTTCCTTAGCTGTTGGGAGCAGATCTGAACTGCATGGGAGGTTTGGCACCTTGGGCACCAGAAGAGAAGACCACAGGAGCCTCATGAGTACTGCATTTGGCTGGAAGGTGGAGTTGCCACTCCGTTGACTTTTCTGTTTTGGTAGCAAGCACTGTTCAATGTGAGAAGTAAGGCTCCCTGCAGTTAGATGGATGCTTGCATAGGAAAGAAGCCAGGCTCTTTTTTGTCCTCTTTCATGCCATTTTTCTCCGCTGTTATGTCTGATCCCTTTCTAGGTGGTTATTAACTGATATGACCAGGACTCGTCTTACACAGCTCTTTTACTCTGCATTTCTTCCTGGAATAGATTTATGAGCAATCAAATGTCTCCTATCTGGTAAAAGCAAAATACTTTTCACTTGAAGCGAAAGTTGCAGACATTTATGAACGGGTCATGGTTTCTAAATCAATTCATTTCAGTACTGTAACAGCCCCTGAAAACTTCTGTCTCCTGCAGACTGAACTGTAACTTCATACCGGTAACTCCATTGTGAAAACAGAGTTTTCTAGAGCAAAACTGTAGAATTCAGTCTTTGTTTTAGACCACAAGGATCCTATTTCATGCACTGAGTGCCAAGGAGCTCAATTATTTATTACTTTATAGTTTAAACTGGAAAATTTCCCAGATTGGTTATCTATTCTCAGATGCTTGAACAAATGAGGAAAACAAGGGCAGTTATTAGAATCAGTAAATAACCAGTGAATGAAGAGTTCTTTCTAAAAAAAAAAAAATGTGTGAGATACCCTAGATCACTCTGATCACTTGGCTGGTCTATTTAACACACGCATATCAGCTAGAAATATGGCAAGAATACTTCTCTGTTTGCCATTGTGTGGCTCAGTGCTGTACTCTTGTAAAATTTGGATTGAGCAGATGAAGAGGACACAAAACCAGAGAGTCTCAGGGAAAATAATTTTTCAGCAAGTGTTGCTAATATGAATATTTTTAGTTTTAGAAGAGTGAATAAGATTTTCCAGTTGTTATCTATTTCTTCAAAAAGATACCTGTGTGCTCTTTTGTCTTTGGTAAAAGCGTTGATAAAAAGGAAAGGTTTCTGTGCGGAAACAGTAATACTAACTTGCATCGATGGAATGATCTTTTAAAACAACCATCTCTCAATCAAATTATAGAAAGGAAGAGGTAGTTTAGCTAACACAAGAAGCTGTAAAATATAGCTCCCGCTGTGGGAATGTCAGCTTATTTTGGTATGTTGGGAATTTGTATGAGAAACTACAGAAACCTGGCTGTGAGAGAAGTGCTGACTCACTGTACATAGCTCATGACCAGTCTAGGGAGACACATTTGCTTTCTGAGGGGCACAAATGTCAAGTTTAAGAGAGACTGGGATTTTTTTCCAACCAGCACCAACTCTTATTATTGATAGGCTTTTTCTTTGCCTTTCATCCACAAGCATTTTACTGCCTGGAAACCTATAACAGCCTGTCTCAGGGCATTCTCCATCTAACTGCTCCTCTATTCTAACTGTCTCTTTGATTATAAAATAATGATGTTTCAGACTTTATCTAGAGACCCAAATGGAAGCTCATATTGAGCCTAAGTTTGCAGAATCCATAAAGACCAAAGGACTTACTCCTTTTATAGGCAGATACTGCATTTTTTTTTCATGAAGGTGATGTAAATAGATTAAATCTCTCCAGGATCTTCTCTGACCTCTCTTCCAGAATGCTTTCATCTGTTAAAAAACTTATTTACAATGGTAAAAACATACTGCATATAGCAATCTCATGAGACCTTTTATATCAAAACACAAGAAAAGAATAGTAATGATTCAGAAAAAGACCAGCATTTTTTTTTATGAACCACAATTATTTATAGTAACTAGATTGTTAGGCTCACCATCGTGCATTGATTAGCTCCTTTCAGTGACTAGATATGGCAGAAATACCAATGGTATCTACTGTATAACAGTGAAAAGTTAAACAAAAAGTTACTCCTTTGGAGGACTTCCAAGAAATCTTCTGTTCACTGGGAATTTAATTAGAGTCATGGTGATAGCAAATATCCCATCCACCTGCCTTGGTAGAACCAAGCGCTTGGAGGATTTGATTTTCCAAAAAGCATGAGGACATTTGTGCCTGACTAGATGACAGCAGTGTTGCCTGTTATTCAAAGATTTCCCTTTCCCATAGAAAGAACAATAATAGCTGGACAGCCAACAAGGATTTACAAATTTTACAGATTCTCCCTGACCTACAAATCGGAATACAATTCAGTTTTCATTCACATACCAACAGGATAACCAACACCTGCAAAGCTACAAAGCTCACCTGGTTGAGAGCTGCTTCGCAACTTTGCATTTGGAACATGATGCGCAGACCCTTTGGCTTTAGAATAATAAAACTTCACATATTAATAAAGTATGTATTAACAGGGATTTTACAATGGATTTGGTATGTGATTAAACTCTGTCATTGAACTATTGCATTAAGCAATTTTACAATGTTCAGGTTCATTCATAATTATGGCTTATAGATATATATGGTGTCTCTAAGACTACTTTCATGGGAGTTTACACAAGTTTCTAGACTTTATCACAAAATTCAGTGCCTCACAGAGATACTCAAGAGGGCCCCGGATCAGCTTCATAATGCTCATTTATTAATCAAAAGCATAGATGATACCATCCACTTTCAAATACAAATTATGTCTTCTCCTCATTGCAAAATATTAAATTCTCAAAATGGAATAAGCACTTCAAGCAAAAATTTTAAATTTTTATTTATGTATTTTTCAGGGAACATCATACCTCATTAATGACAAAAAATATGGCTAAATCGCCCTTTCTTATCTTATATAATTTGTCTTATTATGAACATGCTTTAACATACCTGGAATAATTTACATTATTTCCAAAGACCCTGAATCAGTCTCACAATTATTATTTTTTATTTTCTTTAACAAGGATCTCCTGGAAGACCTTTCAGACAGAGCAAGTAGTTAGAGCTTTCAGTTGTAAAGAATAAGGGACAAATATGTCTAATCCCTTCATCATGTGATACTTACCCCTGCACCATACCAACCCCCAGCCCAACCTCAAAGAACAGTACAGAGTGTTTAGCAGTCTATAATATTTGACTGTGAAAAAAAAAAAATCCTATTACTTTCCAAGTATCAGAAGTCTGAGGTAGAGAAAGAAATAATAAACATCAAAAACTATACAATGTCAGGATGATCCTTTCATACTGTCACTCCAGACACTTTTACAACTGTGCCAACTGACAGCATTTCAGTGCAGTTACAGATTGTTTACTGGACCTCCAGCTGTTCTGTCAGAGAGTAAATAGGAAGAAAATGATAAAATTGAATCCAATTCTTTATATATTAAATATTAATTCTTTTTCATGGGTGGTATTCTCTTAAGATCTAATCTTACCAAGGGAGAAGCATGTTATTCTCAAGAGAGCCACTGTGTGCAGAATGCAATTGTTGAAACACTTTTGTCCTTTTAAGTCCTATAGTGGAATCTCTTTATAAATTTTGCTGCATACAGGTGTATAAGAGAAAATTTGGCAATAATTTTTCCTAAAACACAAGTCATGCACTTCTACATTTTGCTGAATTGTTATGTTGCTGAATTGTTATGCCCTTAAGGAGGCAGTGGCAGCTTCACAGGTCTTAGGCCCAGATCTAAAGGTCACAGATGACAGCTGGATACTTACTACTTTCATCCTCAACCGCAAATTACTGCGTAACTGCCATTTGTGTCTGAAAATGTTCCCCTTAAGTGTTTTGCTGAATCACAGCCTATGTGAGATCTAGCTCGCTTCATACTCTACAGGGTGAGCTCTATAGCTAAAGGCTTTGCAGGATTCAGAAAACAGCTATTTCCTGATACAGCAGTTCTTTCTATTTGCTGTCTGTAGCTTCAGTAAAGGTACTAAAATGTTTGTTCCTAGACTAAAAATGGTGCAATATAAGATAAACTTTGCAGAACAGTGCAGGATCACATGCGATCGCACTGCTGAATCCCACACATCCCACATACCAGGGATGCAAGAATTAAAGGAGTCTTAGTATTTTGATAGTTTTGTTAAGGAAAGGAAACAGAATTCAGATTAGCCACTGGTCAGTAATTGATCTTTGTCAGTTACAACAAGGACAATAGGTAGAACATCATTGAAATGCTCAACAGCAGAGGTTGTCACATTTCTACAGGCCCTGTTTGTTATGTCTATCTATTTTATTAGCTCCTGTAAGCTGGTGGATCTGGAAGCCTAGGAGACTCCTGACCACTATCTAAGTTTAGACACTGAATAGATGGGAACGGAATATCTGAATAATTCATTTACGGATAAAGACCCTATAACAATATTCGTAATACAGAAATGTATTTACTGAAGACAGGACAAGACTGAAAAAAACCCTTCTGCAGCAATAAACAAAAATGCCCCCTGCTTTTGAAGACAGCCTTGTAGCTGGACTTTCCCCAGTACTGAGTTCCTTTCCCTGATGCCTATTAACACTGTTGCCATTATTCTTTTCCTGCGCGTATTCTAACAATCTCACCTCCTTCTCTTTCTTCATCTTTTACTGTGAGGATCAGTTGGCGTTTTAGACCCCTTGCAGATGTCAAAGCCATCAAAGAGTCACAAATGTCTTCCCCCTGTTTCATATTAATTATTTATCAGGCACAAACACCATCTTATACTTGAGATTTTTATGGCCAAAATATACATATTCTACTCATCTTTTTGTTTAGTGCTGTGTTGATTTGCAGCTCAAGAGTTGAATGTGAGGTGTTTTTTTCTTTTCTTCCCCTCCCTCCCAAAACATTAATATTCTTTGTATTTTATTGTATTGTAACAAGTAGTTTTGATGTCTATTTTTAATTACCCAGCTCCATTTTGGTGTATTTCTGCTTGCTGAGTCTAGCAGTCTATTTACTTTTTGTAGCTGGTCACATTCTCGTTTTTTCAGCATTTGTTCAAATCTACCTAATCTTATTAGGATACCAAAATAAGTTTCTGAGTAAAACTGCCTAGTGAATGTTCAGAGCACTAAAATATCAACATTGTTTTCTCCCCTTCTTATTACATCACTGGATACCACAATAATTCAAAATACTCTCCCATTAGTGATTAGTTTTGTGAAACTCTCACTAAAAATGTAAAACTCTATCTATTAAAATTCTAATTTTTATTCTATGAGCACAAAGTGGTAGGTAGTGGAAATACATTACAAAATAAATGTATTCTTTTAAAAAAAATTATTACAATGCTGAGCATGTCATGTCAAATAGAAAAAGAGATGGAACCAACCTGTACTCATTAATAGCAGTTGCTCCAAGACAGAAAGCTCAAGATTAGCTTTTTCCTAATATTGTTTTTCAGAGCATTCTACAGCTCTGTTTGCACATAGTCTGATTTGAATTAATGTTTTAAGGCAAGAACTCTAAGCCTAAATCTCTTCTGCCTTATGCCAGGGCTAGCACTACTTAGAGCCGTGAACAATTAGTGGGCACAAAATGTGACTAAATTAGCATAACAGCATTTTGAATCCCCAGCTTTGTGAAAAATGAAGTGGTTCGTAATGGAAAGTATTGCAGAAAATCTTTCTTCTTTCTGCATGCCTCAAAAGCCTAAAGACAGTGTTGGTTTCCAACCTTAATGACAACAACAAATATTTTCTAAAGGTAATATGTTCTTTTTCTTCACTTCAGTCAGCATTACAGGCCTACCTAACAATGTTCCTAATGGGGATTTCTTTTGTACCTGTATACTGTTGGAGTTTTTCAGACCAGATATCAGCAAGGGGCTCAAAAATCTTGCAAGATTTTAAGAAAGAGAGGATAGTTCAGCCTACCAAATATGCACAGTTTGAAAACTTGCCAAAATTCTACTTGCAAGATTTAGCATAGTGGCACTTCAGTTTATTCACCCAGGAGGGGGTGTGTGGCATCTCTCCCACAGTGCCTCTAATTTGTCCCTGACCTCATCCTCGAGAGACCACTTCAAAGTGCAAGACTCAATAAATCTGCTCTTCCTGCAGAGGACTCAGTCCTCCTGCAGAGCCTGCTAAACCAGTGCTACTTGTGATGCGGTACTACACTAGACAGGTGGATTATCTTCAAGGAAACTGGCTGGAATCACCAAATTCCATGGAGATGCCCAAAATAAAGTTCATTGGTAATAAATTCAGACACAGAAAACCACATTTATTCAGGTATTGCCTTATCCTGAGTGTGTCTATACCCCTTATATGGCCCTGGTGTTTCACTTTTAGGTGTCCCAAGCATCACTGGCTAAGACTGCACAGGTTTACTCCACTTCAACTTGAACAACTCAGGCACTGCCATAGGCTAAGCCACAGCAGAACTAATAAGCTTTGTGAATT
>VZRU01014325.1:8590-38687 GCA_013398155.1 Pedionomus torquatus
CCCCCGTACAGTACCGGCTGAGGAAGAGGACTGCTTTCCTTACAGCTTAAAAAGCCCTGGGAGTTGTTACTGTAAACTCTTTAATAACGTTACAAAGACGTTTGTGGCTGAAGGAGAGGCTTTCTGAGGTTTTGAGAGGTTAACACAGCGTTTCTCAATCACACCAACACAGCTGTGCAGAAATGTGATTGATTTAACCTTGGCAATCAGTGGCCCAAACCTAATGTGAAACACTTGTTGCTTTTCCCCGTTGACCTTCATATTGTTCGGCTGTGAAGAGCACTGGGCATTTGGAGGCCGTTTGCTGCTTGATGTGTCGTAGTGGTTGTTACCAAATTTAACGACTAGGTGAACTCAAGGTTAGTTGGAGTAGATGATTTATGAAATGTCCCTGAATTATCTGTTTGATCTTGTAGCACACAGTAGGAGATACTCCCTCCTAGCACTAGAACTGTGTGTAAATAGCCCCCCCAAAAAGAGCTTTAAATCTAGCAAGTTTGATTTTTGAGCTCTCCAAAGCTTTTACATGTATTAACAGTTGTGTCCAGCTCTAATGTTGTAATTATAGATTTATTAATTGGTATCAGGTACTAAGAATGGCTAAAAGAGGAGCAAGGGTAGACCAGGACATATGTGACTTAGTTAATATAAAAATTATAACTGTTGTAGTCATGGACATCCTTCCTTTATTGTTAGGCTGTAGGCTTTGCAGAGCAAAGTTCTTAATGATCTCTGGAGGTCCCAGAACATATGTTACTGCTGTGTAAATAATAATTTACTCTCATGATTGCTGCATAATTCAGTTTCATGTCCTGGAAACATGAGGTCCTTGGTTTTCCTTGGTATGCCTCTACACTCATAAATTTATAAAATAAAGCCAATAAAACACGTGCATCTTCAGGGTGTGGGTAACAATGTAGTCTGCTAAAGCAAACTTCAGTTCAGTGCAACTAACACTTATGCAGCTCAAGAGGGAATAGAATCTAGAGAAAAACAGGATGCAAGAGACCTATAAAATATGAGCAAGAAGTGAAGGTTGGAGTTGCATGACTTAAAGATGAAAGCTCTGAGGAGGAATATGAGGCTGCAAGTACACAAAAGATTGGTGCAGAGATGAGAGTAAGCCTTTCCACCAGTCTGTGAATGAGAAAATAATAACAGTTGGCTTACATTGCAACAAAGCTGTTTAAGATATCCACAAAGAGTTAAGATAGACATTAAGAAATCCTTTCTAGTTGAAAGGATATTAAGTTTTTGGAATAGGTTGCCTAGGAGTGTTCATCATTGGAAGGCACTAAGTTAGACAGATGTGTTGTAAATAACATAGATGTGGTTGCTTCACATCTGATGGAAGAACCTTGGGGTCCCTTTCAAACCTGTAAGGATAAGAAATTGTGATCATCAGGATTTTCTTGCAGACTTTCAGTTAAGGGACATTTTGAGGTTACGCATTCCTAACTTTATAAAACAACAAACAAGTAGTGTATTCTCTTAACATTCTCTGGTTTTGTATCATTTTTGTCAGAAAAGCAAGTACCTGCCTATTTGTCTGTTCACAATGTTGGGTTTGTTTTTCTCTCTTCTTATATGATGCTAACCAGCAGTTTGGGGCCAAGTTGGCTGTAGGTGGATATGGTATCAATGCCTTTAATTTTGTATTCAGTTGTTATTCAGCCTGCGTTGAAGTTAGACTTTATCCTAAGGTTATTCATGAAGGGCAATCAGTGCTAGTCTTGACTGTTTCAAGTAATAAACTGATCTCTTGGTCCCCCTCACTTCCAACTCCACTGTTGCTCAAAAAACCCCAGCAACAGAGAGAAGGACCCCATAGAACTCTCTTTGGTAAGAAAACTAGTTTGCTTTCTCAGGGTTGTTCTGTTGTTGTTGGATAGAATAAAAGTTATATTTGCTTCTGCAATATGGTTGTTGGTTTTTTTTTTTTTTTTTTTTAATCGGGGTTTATAGGGGGATTTTATTCGGNAGGCAAGAGTTGCTTTAGAGTTAGCCTAAAACAGAATAATAGGTATGTTCTTGTGAAGCTGTTGGAGATCATCAGCTAAAAGTGCTGTCAGGTTTCCTTTCTCACTTTGTAGTGTAGCATTTTACCATTATAATAGCTTTTAAACAAATTACAGTTTGTCTTTTTTACAAATCACAGTTATTTCGTCTGAACTCTAGAAATTCAAATATTATACTTAATTTTTTAACATTGTGCTTGGAAAACATTGGTGAGTTTCTCAGGTGAGAAATAAAAAGATGCTTTTGGGAAACTTGAGACCATAGATTCAGCGAATCCTTTGGTACTTTGCCAGTGGCTTAATTGAGGTATACTGCACATCTAGGTTAATCTTACCAACTTTTAGACATCTGGAAGTCAGAGGTCAGGTTTGCTCTACAGGAAATGCTGGTGGAAGGGAAGATTGGAAATTCCAGACATTTTTCCTTCATAAATGTTTATTTTAGTATAAACCAGATCACTGGAGAAGAAATGTAGGTATTTCTGCTGTAGAAGCAGCATAGGTGCCTAGCTTCAGTTTATGTGTAAACCTCAGTGAAATAAATTTTAGTTCTATTGGTTGCCAGCAGAAGTGTTCATAATCTACTGGCATGCTTGAGAAGCTACCTGTTGCCCAAGTTTGAAGGATGGTCAACTGTAATTGATTTGTTTGGATAATCTGATTTTCTAGAGCTTGGTTTGCACTGGGAACCTTCTGTGGCACAAGTGCTGTTCCCTCTCAAGGCATTGTTTTCAAGAGCTCGGTGGCTCTCCCTGTCTTGTTTCTTGGGGTTTTTATCTTAGCTTTCAGCTGGTTAGGGTTATACCCAACCTTCCTATTTTATCTAGGCTTGAAACTAGATATCCTACCCAAGTACAGGTGGCAAAATCACATCAGTGAAATAATGGGCTGTTCTTGCACATGTGCAGCTGGACAAGTTCCTTTATCATAGTAACTATGTGTCCTCTTCATGCACTCAGCAGAGTCTCAGTTTTCAGAATCATATGTAGCTGGATTAATTACCCTCTGGTTTTACTGCAGAATCTTTATTAGAAACAACAAAAGTAAATTTGTTTTTGTTTTGTTTATTAAAAAAAATATTTACCTCTGTTAGTATATTAAAATTCAGACATAGGAATATTATTTGTCATCTATCTTTTGTCCAGTATTTGGAATATGACTGTTAATTTATTTAAAATCAGGTCTTTGTGTTCAGAAGTGTCATGCATAAAGAGACCTTCTCGTGTGCTGTTCCCACAAATGTAAAATGTGGGATTACAATTTTAGAAATAATACCTAGTGATCCAGTCTTCACAAGCAACGTCTGTTGCTCTTACTCTTTTTGGCTGAAAAAAATATTTCTCAGTTTACGATAGAATCACTTTACAGAGTGATACAGAGCTGCTCTGGTGGTGCGATGCTTATTTAGGGAAAAGATCATAATGTAGTGAGAATTCAGAGTCAGAATTATGGCTCCCTTTGGAAATTGGAAAACTTCAGAATCTTTCAGGAGCACGGTCCACTTTACCCAGTGACATGACTATAAATCATTGGGAAAGTGGGCTTTTTGCCACAAAAGCATGGATTTATTCTTCAAATGGTGACTAAAATCTCATAACTTTTATTGCAAATGATGTATGAAACATAATCAAAAATACGGTGTCTGAACTATATTGGCAATAAATATTTTGTTACTGGCAATTGGCTTCAAATGATTGTAGAATCTTTAATCATATAACAAGTAACATTAAGCATAAAAGATGAAATACAGAGCACTTTTACAAGAATCCTTATTGTGTTAGTCAAAATGACAAATGGTCCTGATTCTGCAAAAACTTACCTTTGTATTTATATTTTTACACAGATTTGCTTTCTCTGTGTGAAGTTTAGCAGGTAGACTTTGTGGTTGAAGTCCATATCCAAATTTTAGCCTCTCAGATTTTCTGATTTATTTTTTTTTTTCCTAGTTAAAGTGGTGAGTAATTGCATATTTGATGTGAGGGGAGCTGGGGTGAGAATATATGTTTAAAAAAGTATTGGCTGTGCCATCTTTAGCGTTGTGTTGGTGTTTGTGCCTTGGTCACATTAATGAATCTATTTTGTTTTCTGTGTGTTCCATAGTACATTCATCATAATTTGAGTTTTGAATCCTTTTTGTAGGATAAACAAAGATTTGAAGGATAATATTCCTGTTCCCACTCGAAACCCTTTCCCTACCCTAATATTTGTCTTGGAGGGATAATGCTTTTTCCTGTTTCACCTGAAAATTAGAGAGGAAAGTCTCAGAGCTTAGAATATTTTGGGTTGGTTTCATGGCAATTCTTTGCCTCTCCCCCCCCTTTTTTTTTTCCTTTCATTTTTACTTTTGAAGTTAAAGTCAGTGTGGATGATGAATTGGTCAAAATTACTATTTAAGGATCATTAAGTTGTGGCACTAAGTGGTCAAGTGTCACATATTTTAAAGGAAGATATTAAAAAACTGAACCTGATGCTTATCAACAGTTCTACTAGTGTGCTTTCAAGCTGTGAGCCCTTCGTGCTTAATTGTCATCCTGCAACTGCATGCAATTTTGGCTTATGCATAACTAATTAAAAAATTGTATACGTAACTAATAAAAATTTTTAATAAGTGTGTTCTTTAGCTAGATTTTGGCGAAAACCTGTAGTAAAAAAAAAAGTCGAACTGAAACAAAAATAAGCCTCCCCCGCATCCCCCCCAAAAGACAAACCAAAAACCCCATACAACCAAAACTCAAAAAACCCAACAAGTAAATACTTACTTGCTCCCCTTGATTTCCTTGTGTCTTAGTATTGCTGGTTTACTCTTCGCTTCTTTTACAGTACTTAGTTAAGCTGATCAGGTGAGCTTGAATGTAATGTATTAATATGTTTTTCTTAATACTTTTCGGTATTTTCCTGTGGAGGTTTTAGTTTAATGTAGCATTTTATAAATATGCTGATGTCAAGCAAATTTATACCTTTTTATTTTTAACACTTTATGTATTCTGCCTACTTAATAAAAATTATCTAGATTTAGCTTTTTTTCTTTGACAGCAGTGTGTAATTTGTATGTAAGCAGTGTGACAGTTTGTGTAATTGATAACTTTCTGTAAAGCACTGGATGCTCTTAGGAACAATTTTTTACTTAAATGCTAAACATCAAACTCCTCACTATCTCTCTTTCTGTTTTTCAAAGGCTCTGCTGCTCCGGAGGTTTCAGAGCACGTTAGTCATAGCAGAACATAACAATGAGACTCTTACAGCCATTACACTAAATACCATCACTGCGGCAAAACGCCTTGGAGGTGAAGTTTCTTGTTTAGTAGCTGGTACCAGCTGTGACAAGGTAGGAAATGTTATTTTCATATGAATGAAACAATGAGTGCAGTGAAATAGTACTTGTTGAAACATCTTGGTCAGCCTGAAAAAATAATCTGTAGTGAAGAGGAACAGTGCCAGGATTTGCTAGTCTGCCGGAAGTGTCCTGTGCTTGAACTGCTTCTCCTCTGAAGTGAAAATATGGGTATAGATTTAATTTCACAGGGGAGAATATCAGTATCAGTTGTTAGAAGCTTAAGTGAGCAAATTTTTATAGGACTAAAGGGCAAATAACTCTAAAGCAATATTTCCCTGTAAAGGCTGAAAGACAAATACTGCAGTGCTAAGAACTTGGAAAGAAGCTTGCACTTGTTCAGATGGAAACCAGCAGAAATGAAACAGCACTGTGACAAACAGGGCTTCTGACTGTCTTGGTTTTGCTAGTCAGCTACTAGTAGCATACCAACAGTGTGTTTGCAACTTCAAATTCTGAAATTAGTGTTTCCCAACTTTATCATATAGCTCATGACTAAAAAAGTTTCTTGTAATGTTAGCTGGCTGTTGTATTTTTAGTTTAATTTTTATGTGCAAGATCTAGAGACAATATAGTTAGTGCATTAGTAACATTTTTATTCTAGCATGGTGTACTCTTGTGTGAACAGTAAAAGTACAAATAATTATGCCTAATATTTTTCATACTAGGCTGTTGCTTATGAATTGTTATTCTGAAAGTGATACATAGGAGGCATACTTAAGGCAGCTAACTAACAAAGAGATGAAGAAACTTCAGTGGCTATTCTAAAGGGAGACCCAGGTCCCAGTTTAATGAAATGAAAAAAAAATTATTTTTTGCCTCATATGTCTGTCTTTGAATTCCATATTCTTTGGTACTTGCATAGTAGAAAAATGATTTTGAATGTTTTGCTTGTTTTTAATACTAAGTGTATGGTGTCTATTTGGCAATGTATGTCATACTGCGAAAAAGTTTTTTAGAAAAAAAAAAAAAGGCTTGAGGTTTTGTTAAGTTTTTGTATTGATGGGACAAGAGAGGCTGTCACTCAAACACATACTCTGTAGCAACTATTAGGGAATTTTTGTTTATTTCCTCCTGTTAGTTTTTGAGAGTAAACTGATACTCGGCAAGCTCAGTAAAACTGCGCTAGTTCTGGGGTGATGCATGTGGTCTCCAGACACCGCTGTCAGTCTCTTCTCACTGATCTGCAACAACCCTTTTATCATTTAAACTTCATTTCTGCAAATTTAAAGGAAAAAATGCATAAATGTAGAAATGGAAATTCACATCACATTAGTATGCAGAAAGTCAGCTGCAAACAAAGGATTGCTCCTAAAATTTGGACAAAGATCATAACATCACTGTATGTTTGTATTTGCACTGTATGCTTTTGCAGTATATACTGACTGATTGGTTGGTAGGATTGGTTTCTTGATGATTATATCAGAATATTGAGCAATAATCCTGAACCATGTGATTGTTACTGACTTGTAATGAATCATGAGATCATTGTGTAATCCTGCATACAGGAGGCAAGCTTTTCTACGTCTGATTTGCCTTGTAGTTTTCTTATTCACAAAATTGATTTTTATTATTCCATAAGGTGCTATGTTGAAAGCCAGAAGATCTGCATTTTGTTCATTCTGATTTTGAAATTCACATGCTTTTGTGTTCCAGTTTTAACTCATCTATAAACTGTGAGCTCTTTGCAGCAGGGACTGTCTCTTGTTATTTGTTTGTGGTGCCTGTTGTAATACAAACTAGTAATAATTCATTTGTCATTGTAGGTAGCACAAGAAGTCAGCAAAGTTCAGGGTGTTGCAAAAGTTCTAGTGGCTCAGCATAATGTATACAAGGGATTTCTGGCAGGTGAGAGTTGTTCTTGCTTATTGAACAAAACAAATGGTTTTTATATTTGTGATTGAAAATAAGATAGTTGTAAATATTGAGCAATGTATTTTTACCCTCAGAGGAGCTGACTCCCTTGATTGTGGAAACTTACAAAAAATATAATTACAGCCACATTTGCGCTGGAGCATCTGCGTTTGGGAAGGTAAGTAGATCAAAGTGCATTGAAACTTTCTTGTAGAAAAGAGACAGAGACAGTTATATGTAAAGAGTGTGAATCAAGTGCCTGAGAGGGCAGCCACAGTCTTTGAGTCTTTGAAAAATGTTACATTGGTTTGCTTAAGAGGCCATTAGTTAGAAACACTTTTTTGCCTCATATGTCTGTCTTTGAATTCCATATTCTTTGGTACTTGCATAGTAGAAAAATGATTTTGAATGTTTTGCTTGTTTTTAATACTAAGTGTACGGTGTGCAGACCTATTGGAAGCAGAAATTTTTGGGGGTGAGTGGGGCAGTTGCATCTATGATGTAAGTCATGTAAGTTGAAATGTCTGTAAATATATATGAATGACACAGATTCATATCTTAGCCAAGATGTTTATTAATGAAAATAATTTTTCAAAGCTTATTTCTTAAGGAGCATGTTTTTAAGTATGCAGAGAGCCTCAGTACTAACAATGTGGTAGTGCAGCTAAATTAGAGAAAAAGGATACTGCAGAAATGTTTCCAATGTGGGATGAATAATGGCATCAGCCTTCCATCTGACTACTTTCACTTCCAGTCTGTATGAATGCGTATATTTGTAATTTCGCTAAGAGAAATGTTTACACACATTAAGTTTTAGTTTTTTTTTTTTTTTTAATGTTATTCTTATTGTTGTTTTTTTTTTAATCTGTAATGTCTCAGCCAAGGGTAATTGATTTTGCTTTAGACTTTAACACATTTTTGAGTGCTTAATGTGAGTAAAGATTTCGGAACTGGGCCCTTTGTGTTGTACCAGATTAAGAGGGGGACAAAAAGGAAGCAAAGCTCTTGCTATTGTTATTTTCTTCATGATTTAGCTTGCTCTTTTTATTCTCCTTTCCATTCCTGAAGGTGCTAAGTAGTAAATTTCAGAGCAGGAGAATATAGATTTTAATAGGAATTTTTAAAATAATGGAAATAATGAGGTTTTTGGCTTTTTAGGGGAAAGTGCGGCTTGTTTTTTTTTTTTTTTTTTTTTTCTATTGTCTCTGTTAGCTAGCTTCCAAAAATGCCTTTTTTATTTTTTAAACTTGAAGTGCTAAGAGCTCAGCAATCCATAATTGTCAATTTTCTGAGTAAATTGCATCTGTACTCAGTTTTAAACTATTGAAGCAAATAAGCCTCCCAATTTAAGATATTGAATTAAGGGCTTACTTGCAGTAAGTCTCATAAAATGTCTAAATGTTATTACAATAATGGGATTTTATTTGGCTGCTTAATCTGTATGAGTAGCCCTACAGAAATCTTACAGTTGTATGTGCCTTTTTACAGACCATATTATATGAAGTTAAAATCAGGACAGCAGGCACTCTTTTAATGACCATGTGCATTTAGTTAGTGTCTCCTTTGCTAACTTTTAATATTTAACTTCTAGAATCTTATTCCCAGAGTGGCTGGCAAACTTGATGTTGCCCCTGTTTCTGACATTATTGAAATTCAGAAACCAGACACTTTTGTGAGAACTATCTATGCAGGTGAGTAATCACAAAAGCTGATGTGGTATTTGTGCAAAAAAGGACCAAATACTGATAACTTTTCTACATAATCCTGTTGTTAGAACCTTGGAATATGATAGACATTTTCACTTTACTATCTGAATCACTGTAATTCATAAAAATGAAACCTGGGGATGCTGCATGTGTGGGAAAGCAAATAGTCCCAACAACTTTGGTATAGTTTGGTTAGAAACCAGGTCTATCACTTTAATTAATAGAATTTGGTAATTTCCGTTACACATACTGTATTTCTTTGTTAATGTACTTTCTGATCAGATTTTGTAAAACTTAAGGCATTGATTGTCCAGCTTTATTTAATATGACTGTTTAATATGTTCTGGTTTAAGATATCATGGGTTTATTTTTCCTAATCATGAAGACATTGAACTAATTATTTATAATATTTAATTGACTTGATTTGTAATTATTTTTTCAGTCTTATTTCTCTAATGCTTGTCTGATACTGTTTTAATTTAGATATGAGCTCATTAGCTTAGGTTTCTTAATTTTACTCTGCAAGATGGTACTGCATGTACTAACATGGTATTACATTTCGAGTTGCGTTACGGTTTTGTGTTGCACTTTTAAGTTGCTTCCCATTAATTCACAGTTTCAAGATGACTTTGTTTATGATTATGCTGGTGCTGCAGTGTTTTTTTCCTCTAGTGTTCCTTGCAGCCTCAAGTGTGGAGTAGATACCTCATGTTATAGATTGAGAAACGCGATCCCATAGATACCTAGGGCAGGCTTCGCTGTTTTCTGTTCTCATGAATTCATGCAACAGGATAAAAGATCTACTTTGAATTATAGACAATCTTTATGTTTAAGAATTACACTTTCAAAGTTGGGTCTTTTTTCACCATTTCCAGATTTAAAAGCTCTTCCCTAAGAGATTATTTAAATGATCTGTATCCCTTAAAAATACAAGATTTGTTATCATACTTCAGAAACATGGAGCTAAAAAGTAAGGTAAAATATTTGTAAGCTACATTTACCAAGTGCCTAGGTTTCAAGTTTTAGTCATCTAAAACTGCAATTTGGATAAGTAACTTTCTGAATGTTACCTTTTCTAGTAGAACTTGCTAATGTGTTTCTGATACTATTTTTGTTTGTTTTTAAAAAATCATAGTATGCCTGATACTACCTTCTTTAAAAATATAACATGACCCTTTATTTTTATTTTTTAGGAAATATTCTTTGCACTGTGCAGTGTGATGAACCGATTAAAATACTTACCATACGGGGAACTTCTTTTGAGGCCGCACCAACAAGTGGTGGCAGTGCCAGTTTAGAAAAGTGTGAGTGTTTGGTCTTGTATTTTGTACTTTCACATAACAGAGTAAAGTTTTGCTCACTGCACAGGGATGTTTTGCAGAGGTATTTGTCAAAGTAAACTGATTGGCATAATTGGAGCTTTATGCTTTTAATATGGGTACTTGCACGTTATACTGATGCCTCTTATGGGAAGATGGGGATTATCTGCTCCCTTGCTACTTTTGACCAGAAATGGAGATTATCTGTGTTGAAATCTGTGCCTGTTTCACTCGCTGCTTAAACCTCTGCCACCACAATCTTGAAACTTAGCCTTACTTAAAGTTACAGGTGTTTGAATAGCCAGATTGGTTTTCAAAGTACAATGGAGCAAAAATAAAAGTGGCTGGCTATCCACAGATTTAGTTTAATGGGTCGTGTTTTGAAATAGGTCATTATAGTGTCTAGCTGAATTAGTAGCAGTTTAAATTTATTTGAGAGCATCTACTTGTTGGTTTAGGTTAGTTGTAACTAAATCAGTTCAAATTATTATTTTAATGAAGCTAGTGTAGCTTTGATTATAGAGAAATCCAGTCACAAAATTACAAAGTAGTTGAGGTTGGAAGGGACCTCTTGAGACCATCTAAACCGGCCCCTCTGAAGAGGACTGCACAGGACTGTGACAAGTCAGGCTTCGCATATCTCCACAGATACAGACTTCACAACAGCTCTGGGCAACCTCTTTCCAGTGTTTGATTACCTTACTATTTTCCACTGTGGGGCTTTTTATGACCGTGCTGTAAATACAGCGGAGACCATCGTTAGTAACATGTGTGTGCATGTGTCCCAGTATTTTTTCAGGGGTGCCTGCCCCTGAACCATCCTGGATTTTCTAATGTCTGCAGATGTTAAGAAACAAATGCTACTTGTCACTTAAGATCAGCATATTGCACTACTTAATTGGCTTGTTTGCCAGTGTTTATAAGAACCACACTTAATAAACTGGGTTGGTATCAATGTGTTTCTTATACAGCAGACCTTCATTTTAGTGCAGCTTGTACTACAGGTGACTTAAACACAACTGTCAGAAGAGGCTTGTAACTCAAAGCCACATAGCAATTACTGATAGTAGCTAAAAGCTTTTAGTAGAATTGGTTAGAAAATTAATTTTTGCATTAAGTTTAATCTCAGATTTAAAAGGTTGAATATACACCATTTGTCTGTTTTCTTGGGGACGCTTTTCTTCATCTGATCGATGCAGTAACCCCTCCACCGCCTGTTGGTCTGTCTGAATGGATTGAGCAGAAGTTGACAAAAAGCGATCGACCAGAGCTTACTAGTGCAAAAGTGGTTGTGTCAGGTGGTAAGTAGATAATACTAAAACTGTGTTATGTTGCATTTGAGTATAATACATCTTGATTAAATAATGTCGTAGAGAACACTAGAAAGTGATACCTTACAAAAAAAAATAATATTATGTAATTCGGAGATATGACATAGAGGCCAGTGGGAAATGTTCCATGAAAAGGCAAACCGTGGATTTAACAGAAGTGAGTAGGCTTTTAAAGAAAATAATCATATTTGGTGAGTTCCCTGTAAAATCGTAGCAAGATGTAGCAGGTTTAGATCCAAATCTGTTGTGGTTAAAATGATTGCTAATCATTACAGGCAGTCCAAACATTATTATGTAATGGCTTTAATTATTTTAAAAACTGTTGCATTTGTATTCTGCTCTTCAGGTATAAAATGATGGACTGTGATTATTACTGTATGCCTAATGGCTAAAAAAATATTCCATAGTTATCCTGCTACAGAGTTTTGTACCTGAAGCCAGCAGAGGGAGCACAAATTAGTAAAAAAAAAAAAATCACGTTTCCTTGATTTTAGAGAATGATCTTGATGGTACTGTGTGCAGGAAGTAAACCAGACAGGGTGGTGTTGGTTTATACAAACGAAATAATAATATTAATCACAAAAACAAAATCACAAAAGCTAAATTTCCAACTATTAAATGCTGTTTAGTAATATATCCAGAAATACTCTATGCAGGCATATATCTGTGCTTTTGCAAATGCAAATACTCATACAGAAAGTTTATGTAGGCAATAAAAAAAATGTTATAGCATATTATAATGTTCTTTCTTTATCTTTTTTATTTTTAATTTTTAAGGGAGAGGCTTAAAGAACGGTGAAAACTTTAAGCTGTTGTATGATCTTGCAGATCAGTTGCATGCTGCAGGTAAAACTTGTTTTCATCCTGTTTTTTAACCCGGGTTATTATAACTTTAAAAGGTTACATTAAAAACAATGTTCATCTTAAAACTTTTATTCTCCTGTCTCTATCAAATAAATTCTTAAAATCCTGTTCATTTAGTTGTAGATGGAATTTTGTCTTATCATTGTGGTCACCTGTGTATTTGAGTGCCTGTGTATGAAGCAAAATACTAAACTGTACTACTGCCTGTCGTCCTCATGTCTCCAAAACACAAGCTCACAAACAAAAAAGTGAGATTGTATAAATTAAAAAATGATCTTGGCTCACTTTTAAGAGCTGATATTTTCTTTGTATATCCTTATATACTATTCCTTTACAGAATCACTTTCACACCTCTTGTCATTTGAGTGGCTCTGTATTTTTGCTATGCTTTTGTAGTAGCAAAATACAGGAGAAAACTGACCACGTACAGACTTTCAGCAAAATATTTTAAGTAAGGGTTGTGGAGGAGGAACTGTTTGCATTAACATTTTAAACTGCATTAGTTTTAGATTTCACATGTAGTAATGAATTCACGTGTTACACGAATGGCTTCACTAACTAAATGACCATGTGATGTTTTCAAGTTTACTTTGATATTTTTCTTTACAATGCTTGACTTTTGAGCTCTACAGCAGTATGAGATGGCACATGTGTTCTATTCAAGCTCAGAGGAACATTCTAGGAAGACATTTATGGGAAAAGCTTTTTACAAAGCGACAAGAGAAAATAATGGAAATATGCCAGACCGAAATCCTTGTTTTTTAAAATATGGCCTTTTGGTGCTGGGAGTAAGGATTTCCTGTTGTTTATGTAGTGCATTAGCGCTTAGTATTTGGAAGTTTCAGCCAGTGGTATAGAGAGGGATTACTGTAAGAGCTTTTAAGAGGGAAGTTTCTAAAAATGTGCCCTTAGAGTATGGGACTCTTCAGTAAAATACATGTGCTTTTATGGTGATAGAAATTTGGCTCACTAATATTTTAGAAGAAAACACTGGAAATATTTTCTTTCAACTAGTTGGAGCTTCCCGTGCAGCTGTTGATGCTGGCTTTGTTCCTAATGACATGCAAGTTGGACAGACGGGCAAAATAGTAGCACCAGTAAGTATGGAAATATCTTTCGTAAAAGAGCTGTGATGTTTTCTGCCATGAATTTTCCTTCAAAGCAAGTGATTAGAAATTAGTTAAGTCTTAATACTGTGCCTAACAGAATAATCTAGTGTGATGCAGTAACTTGACAGCGTGTTTGCAGAACTACAGCAGCAGGCTGTAATGTAAATCTCTACTTGGGGTCAATCTGAAGTGTTATTCTGTCAATCTGAGGTGTTATCTGAAGCAGGCAGTTTTGTCAGGTTTTGCATGCTGGGTTTTTTCAGAGTTTCCTGTGCTTGAATCTCTTTTAGTTTTGTAACAGCCATCATTGATATGCTACAAGATGTCATTGCCAACATAAAGTTGAAATGATATTGATATGTGGCGTGATGTCTGGAACGTGTGTTTTCTGGGTTTTTTTACAGGTGATTTTTTTTTTCTAAACTTTTGGTAAACATTACATTTTAAGCAAAGGTTTTGTAAGAGATGAAAGTGCAAGAAGCTTACAAGATAAATAATCTACAGATGGGCTGCTGTAGAGTGAAATGCCAAGAAGAGCATTCTCTAATGAGTGGCTTCCTATTGGCAAATAACCTGCTGCTCAACTTTTCTGCTTGCAACCCAATATCACAGAGAACTGAGTTCTGTCCCTTTGTGGTTTTGGATCTTGGCGGTGTGTGTGGGGGGCTTTCCATCACATAGACTACTTTAAGTGTTCCTTGTGATGTGGGGGAAGTGGTAGACAGATAAACTACAGGGAGCATTTGTACATAAGAAGATATAAATGTGGCTCATCTCAGTGTGAGGTGGAGTGTGCACTAGCACATACTGAGATGCAATGGTCATGGATGTGAGTAGGGAATTGTGACGAAAAACATGGGCATGTATGGCTGTCACATGTACAGAGAGCTACATAATTGAGTAATCAATTAGCTTTTCAGTAAGCAGTTCTCTTTGATGAGCCTGTATGGCAATAGAAGGCACCAAAGAGAAACTTCTTACTTGTTAATGGTTTAATGAAATCAGAAAGGGAGAACGAACTGGAGTTTAGCAGAGAAACTTGTCATATTTTAACTGCTACATTTACCAAATTGCAATAGTTTAAATGACAGTGAAATGTTGAACATGTACAGATTCCTGGAGTCTGTTGTCAGTTCTGTCTGCTGGGTTTTCTTGAACAGGATACTTTGTGCTTCTGAGTTCTTCTGTCTCAAAATGTGGATAGGAATGTGTACTGTTTTTCTTTTATCTTTTTTTCTCCCAAGTCTTCATCAGAGGCCTTCTGATGATAGTCCTGGAGGGCCAAATGGAGCTATTTCTAGGCACACTAATGTTTTACCTGTAAATCTATGTGATAACCAACTGCTACAAAAAAACAGCTTCTGCAGAATTATTTGGTGAGACTTAAAGTCCCTCTGGTTGCATATTGTGTACTTCCAAAATCTTGGTAGTGGTGATATTAACCTCTGCTGTGCATGGAAATTGTGAGGCTTTAGAAATTATAAGTGCAACCTGAACTCTTCCTTCTGATGGTGTCTTGTGCACAGTATGTTATTTTTGGGGTGTAGTGCACGACAGCTGTAGCCCTCAGCATAATCACAGAATCAAGGAATGATATGGGATTGGAAGGGACCTCTGGAGATCATCTAGTTCAACCTCCCTGCCGTAGCAGATTCACCAAGAGCAGATTGCACAAGAACTTGTCCAAACAGGTTTTCAATGTGTCCAGTGATGGAGACTCTACCTCTCTGGGCAGCCTGTTCCAGGGCTCTGACAACCTCCAAGTGAGGAAGTTGCTCTTCATGTTTAGATGGAACTTCTTCTGTAAAAGTTTGTGCCTCTTTTCCTCTCGCTGGGCACCACTGAAAAAGGACTACCCCATTCTCTTGACACCCAGCCTTTAAGTATTTATAGGTGTTGATCAGATCCTCCCCTCAGTCTTCTCTTCTCCAGACTAAAAAGACCCAAGAGTTTCTTCATAAGAAATGCTCCAGGCCTTTAATCATCTTTGTGGTCTTCTGCTGTACCCTATCCAGCAGATCCTTGTCCTTCTTGAACTGGGGAGTCCAAAACTTGACACAGTACACTGGATGGGGCCTCATCAGGGTAGACTAGAGGGGCGGGATAACATCCCTCGACCTCTAATACTTCCTCTTTGCTAAGGGAACATTAGAATTTAAATATAATGCACTTTCTTTTGATCACACAGTAGGCATAAGGTCCAGTGTATTGCAGCTACAGATCTCAGCAAGCTGATCAACACCACTTCAGTAAGTGCAACTGCAAGATACATGGAAATTGCAGGTTCCAAAAAGGTCAGGGTTAATTGTCACAAGGAGGCAATCTTCAGCTGGTTGTGGCATACCCAAACTTTTGAAAACCAAGGAGTAAGCTGAGTGTCATTTAACTGCATATTTTGAAATAGCATGAGATGGAACTGACCATCCTTAATTCTTCACTACCCAGATATCCAAGTGAAGTGGAAAATGCTAATTTGAAGACAGCTCAGCTCTGGTTTGTGTGTCTTGAGGCTCAACAATGAACATTCATTCCAGAGTCAAGCACATACAATTACGTTGAAAGAAAAAGAGCTAGTTTTTGCTGAAAATACAGTGCTATAACTTGCCACGAATACCTCTTAGCAACACGTGAAAGTCATAGGAACATACAGCCACATTGTAGGATCACATCAGTTTCATCACCATCATCTTCTAGAGTATTGTTAAAATAGCCACTAGTCTGTTAGGACCAGCTAGTGAATGTTTAACTATTGTGTCCACGAACAATCCGATCTGGCACAATTGCATGGTGCTACATCTTTTTGTCAGCAGGTTGATGCATTTCTTTCTCATCTCCCTTCTTTAACTGAAGTGAGTTATGCAGAGTACTGAAAATTATATACACCTTCTTTCAAATTCTTCAAATATTTTTTTCTGGATCTTAAAATTTGTGCAAGGGCAGCATAGAAGGTATTGGAAGTTAATTGTAATGAAAGTGCCGATTGAATTGATACTAAGTCCTCAGAGTTGCCTACGAGAGAAACTAATTTTTTAGTGGGCTGGATAGGTGTCTTAAATATAAGGCAGTTTAAACCTGCAACTTCTTAACACTCCACTCCAAATTCTACTTCAGTGTCTTTTTGGTACTTTGTTGTCTTTTTAGCTAGGAACTTACTCTGTGCAGTGAGAGATAGAGTTCACTTAGAGAAGGAGTAGAACTGTACTTTCTTGATCATATCATGATTATACTGGCTATTTGAGCAGTCCTCTAGGAGATGACCGCTTTCCTTTCCTGTGAAGTATGTAGT
This sequence comes from Pedionomus torquatus, assembly GCA_013398155.1. Taxonomy (NCBI): domain Eukaryota; kingdom Metazoa; phylum Chordata; class Aves; order Charadriiformes; family Pedionomidae; genus Pedionomus; species Pedionomus torquatus. Next base: position 25,409 of record VZRU01014325.1, read on the forward strand.
TCAGGGGGAATTCATGATGCTTTATCTAGAAAATCACAAAACAGCTTTGTGTGTTGGTTAATTATATTAGCTGAGACGTGAGGTTTGTGTTTAGTTTTGAACTCCAGTTGACATGGTGAGTGCCCTCCTGGGCATGTGGATTTTGAGCAGGGGAAGAATCTTGGATGCAAGAAACTGTTGGGGTTTGGGACATACTTGCTCTCCTGTGCAGCTGTTAGTTTCTGATGGGAAAGTATCTTAACGTATGCTCTTACTCTTCTCTTAATAGTCTCTTGCCCTGTCTCAGTGGAGGACTGGAATGCATTGTTTTTAAAGGACTCTGGAATTGGGTCATTTTTGAGAGTACAGAGGGAGAAGAGTTAGCTACAAGCTCAGGAAGAAGGGAGGTCCTTCCACAGCTGCTTTTTGTGTATGACTGCTGGGGAGTGGTTCTGTGCTGATCATTGGGTAAGAATATAGTAATCTAAAAGATGTATTTATTTCTTCCCTTGGACCTTTGATTGTGATTTTGGTGAAGGAAAGGTAATTTTACTTATTGGTCATTCAGTAATTCCATGACTGGCATCAGTTTCTAAGCATGCAGCCCAGACAGCACATCATAGGACACGAGACTGCCACAGTAGCTTTCCTGAAATGCTGATGTGTTAATGCATGAGCAAACAGTTCAAGAAACAATTGTAGTTCATTTTGCTTAATAAAAGAAGGCAGTTAATTAAGGAGTACAAATTTTGCCTTCTTTCTGTTTGAGAATTAGTTGTGTGCATTTACCCTTCCCAAATAACCTTGGATTTCTAAACTTTTCTTCATGTTAGAATTCATGCGTTTTGCTGTTTTTGACTGGAACTTTGGTAGTTTTTCTTTTGTATAATTTTATTCCAGTTGCTAAAGTATTTGGTGTATTATTTTTGTTTCCATTAGCTTCTTTTACCTGTTGATTTCAGGTGATTGCAGCTCTCATTTGAACATTCATTCTGTCTTATGAAAAGAAGGCTGATTTGTATTATTTGATGAGATGGAGGGAAGGAAATTTTTAGGTATAAGTGCATATACTAAAATATAAAATCTTACCTTCCTAATTAAAAAAGTAATTTAGTATATTTAGTTTTTTTAATCAGTGACAACAATTTTAGGAACTTTTTTTTTTAAATTAGAAGCCAGTTGTTTTTGACTGTTTCTTATATGCAGGTATTCTGTGGGAAAATGAAATTCAGTTCTCAGATTAAGCACTGTATGTAGTTTCTGTTTGAGAAAAAAACCCTTGTAAGAATGTTCAGATCAGTTGATTCTGGATGAAATGACCTTATGCCATGAGTGCCTACTGTTAAGTATTAGTTAAGCATACCAGGTTAGAAAACACTAAATTCCCTGCACAAATCAAGCTTCCCACCACCACTGCAGAGTAACTGCTATTTTTAGATAAGAAATTTCACATAGTCAGGGTGTTAGTTTTCATAGTAGAAATCTTCCCAGTTCTCACAGTAGAAACCTTGTTCACAAAAAAAAAAAAAAAACAAAAAAAAACAAAACAACAAACCAACAACAACAAAAAGAAAGAAACAAGAACAAAAGGAAGGTAGAAAAGAAAGAAGGTAAATAATGTTCCTAAGTTATTTAAAATTTTTATAAATGGAACATGAATGCTTCATTTATTATTTCTGTTTTAGTTTTTCTTACCCCAGGTAAAATTAGCAACAATTTCTAACATAGAAAGAAGTAAATAATCTTTCTCGTGAACTTGTGTAATTTGTCTAAAATTTCTGAGCGTTGTGAGGAAAGGAAAGCAACTGCTGTAAGCCTTAAATAGCTTCTGTTAGTTTCTGAACTGTGACCTTTGCAGTACAGATTTGCGAGGAAGGGGCATATAGGGGATATTTGTAGCACAAATATTTTCTAGCACCAATAGGTGCTTAATGACATTTTAGCCATCTGGGATCTAGAAAATATATTCACAAGGCTGGTAGTTACTGTGTGGGACCTGGAGACTTCCTTCTGGACCAGCATCTGTGATTTGGGTTGGAAATCCTGCCCTGTCTACAGTGACACATATGTTTGGTCACCAAGATTGTTCCCAGGGTCTCCCAAGTTTTCTTTTTGTCCTACTCCAGTTATACTCTCCCTTTAGCTGTTGAAGGAAGATGGAGTTGTTCTGGGATTTTAGCACTCTCAATTTCTTATTCCCAGAAAACAAATAAAACCTCAGTGGCACTCTGAATTGTCCTTCCCTACCCTCCCACATCCCCCCCAAAGTCTGTGTCACTTTAGGCTATTGTGATCCACATGAAGGATCTGCTCCTGTCTGAAAGGCCTGCTTCTAGTTTAATCTCTTCAGAGTTTAAATGTTTGCTCTTTTATTTTATTTTCCTCTGTGTTCTTTCTGGGGTGCAGTTCTGTAACTACTTTAGCTTTCTTTATAGGTTTTCGTAGCTGGAAACAGGGAAGATGTGGCCAGACCAGTATTTCACACTTGTAGGACTTCAGGGTGTCCACCCATGGGCTTGCCACGTGTGGACCATGGCTGGAAAGCCTCACCTTCAGATTTCTTCTTGAGGAGGTTACAGAACAGAGAGCGTATGCAGCAGGAAAAGTGCTGCCAGGCAGAACTCCTTTTTTTCAGGTGTTCAGCTGTCTTGTTACTTTCAACATTGGGCACAAAATACTAACAGGCAACAAGAAACTGAGATGGAAACTTCAGGAAGGCAGAAGTTAGGATTGTAATTGTTGTAATTGATACTGGATTAGATGATTGTGCTAGAAATGTGATATGATTGCACGGAAGGCAGATGCATTTGGGCATTGTGTGTGCTGAGAACTTGGGTGGGGAATGCAGATGGGAATTCAGTGTGCTTCTGATATATCTTCTGCAGTAAACTTGCTGACCTGTTTAGCTTCAGTGCTTAAGCTTCAATTTCATACTAGAAGGTCTCTCTTGGATGTAATGAATTGCATGGACTTCAAAAGGGAGGTAGATGTACAAACTGTCAGGAATCGGCAGCAATAAGGAGGGGAAAAAGGGGCATGTCAAAGAGGTGCGACTTTAATTGAGATGCTGAAGAGTGAGACATTGGTTCCGTTGAAAGCTACCAAAACTGTGGAAGAACAGGAACAACCTACGGTGTTGTATTTGGTAGAAAAGGCAGGAGTGGGATGAAATTGGAAGCAGGAAAAGGAAAGCTGAATGGCAAGGAAGCATTTCCTGGCAGAGAGATAGGGAGTGAATAGTTCTTCTACAGAGCAGTGGAATTCTTGTTGCTCTGCTTCTTTTACAAGAGAATGGGATGCTTTCTGGGCTTGTATATGCCCTAGTATTTTAGGAGGCACTCTCTTTCACTGCAGCAAGTGGTTTCTTAGCACTTTGTTAGTCATCTTCTTGCTTTGGAAGTAGCAGGAAGGGAGAAATACATATCAGTTACTTACATTATTCATATATTTCGTGTTTTCCTGTGCTTAGTGGCAAAGCAATCAAATGCTTCACCTAGCCTGGTTTTGTTTTCTCTAAAATGCAAGTGTTTCATTGTGTAATAAGTAGGTACTAACTCCTCTTTGGTGTTACTTCCCATCACTTTCATAGGCATCACTTGCTTGCTCAGTGTAGCACATGTATTAAGTCTTGTTTCCCTTCAGTTTCTTGTGGGGAAATGTAGGGAAAGCGAAACAAGGTATATTTTATTCCAGTATTTCTGTTCCTTTTTATTCTCTGGCTCTTAGCAAAAAATGCTAACAACAGAATGAACTGATTCATTCCATTAGCTTTATGAGAAGTGTCGCTCCTGTCATCTTGATTGTACTCCAAAAATGTTCAACTTCTTGCTTATCAGTTGATCTTTATTACTTTCTAATTTGTTTCACGTGCAAGAGAATATTAAGATACTAAAGTTTCTGTATTCCAACACATGGCACATTACTTAATTCCTCCTACCTCTAGCTTCTTTGTAGGGATGCGTTATTTGTACATTGCGTTTTATTAACAGACCAGCAGGTGTGCTTTTCATGGTATGAAAGGCCGAGCTGTTAGGTGGCTAGCAGATGGGAATAGTGTTGGAAAAACTGACCATGCTTGGGAAATTGTTTTTGGAATATCTCCTCTGATAATTCACTATTGTTGAAAAGTAGCTTTATAGTGGCAAACTTGAGAGCTATTTGTATGCAGCTGGGACTGAATTTACAGACTACCTTTCTCTGACTTGCTAAAAAGCTAAGGATTGACAACCCCTTTCATCCTGAATTATCCAGTGTAGCTTTTAACTCCAAGAAAACTATGTTCACAAATTGATGCTCTGCTCCTTTGGGGTTGGTGCAGAAACATTAAATTGTACTAAAATATTCATATGTGAGTGCATTTAGCTGAAAGCAATTGATGTGCTTTTCCCTAGAGAGAGAAAAAAAATTGCTGTATGGCCCTGCACTCCAGCAGATACCCTAACTACGCTTAAGAGTAATTACATAGCTTGGCTGATCAAAGGTTCTTAAAGTGAAAAAGAAACTGTAGTTAAGGTATAGTTTAGTAATGTGTGCTTCCTGAATGGAACATACTCAACTTGCATTAAAGTAGTACGTGGTGGATAATTGTTTGATATGCAGTGTAATATATACCTTCTACTATCAAGCCCGAAAAAAATTTGTGTTAATAGCTTGTAATTGGAAGGAATCTCTTGTATGGAGCAATTTTCATTACAAAGATTTCTTTCTAATTTCATTGTCCTTTCACTCTTGTAAAGAAAATAGAATATTTGAGCTGCCTTTTAAAAGAGTATGTGCGCTAAAGGGGTTTATTAAACTAGCCTGTTTAAAAGCATGCCACTGGCAGGATGATAAATTGATGGATGCTGAGGATTTTCAGTGTAATTCAAAAATTGGCATAAAAATCAATAGTAGCTGATGGAATGCTTGCAAAGTGACTGCCTCATCTTGTGTTGCACCTGTGGATGCAGAGTAGTCTCAGCAGTTGCTGTAAGTTGCAACTAAAAACTCTTCTTGTAGATCTCTTAAGCAAATGTACCTTAATTGCCCCAAGGTAGCCTAAGGCATTTTTAAATATTCTCATAAGTAAAAATGAAGTAGTATTATATACTACAAATTATTTTATAAATAATGGGAAGAGTCAGTATGCACAGGAAAACACTGGCATTGGTATATTGGTAATTATAATCATCCACATACAGTACTCCTGTGACTTTTATCCAGACAGCGTGTAACTGGCTATATGGATTCTGGAACTAGTTGTGCAGGTTCATGCACGTGAAGTCTCATGGACTTGCTGTAGATGCTGATATGTAAGTTCAGTAGATATAAAGCAGAAATAGGAGTCGCTAAGCGGGATTTTTTTCATTTTGATGATTAGCATACAATGAATCTCTCTGCAGGATGTACCACGGTCAGGTTTGTTGAAAAAACAAAACAAGGATAGCTGAATACTTTAAATAGGAAATGAGAAGTTGGATTCTTGATTTGAAATCTTGCCTTTAGATAGGATGGATTTGGGACTGTGAGTTTTGTTTCTTTTTAGGGTTGTTATGATGCAAATCGGTGCGTACAGACTTCAAAGATCAGGGTCCTGGCTCTCACTGGAGTCTTGTGGGATATTGTATGACAAGAAAAATTAAAACTCTTGGCCTCTGTGCCACTTTGCTGGCAGAAATAGCTCTGGCTGCTGCTGTAGCCCTTGAGAAGCCTAACGGGTATGCTATGTGCTGTTGCCCCCCACCTTCATGTGTTTCCCATGACACGTGTACCCAGTGCTTTCTGCAATGGCATGTCTTTAATTTAAGTGCTTCTTGATGGTGCCTTCCTACCCTTTGCTTTGTGTGCTTCTGGGTTCCCTCTGTTGGTCCATCCAGTGTCCTGGGCTGCCTGTTACCTCTGTTGTGCTCTTTGTCACCCTTAGGTCTTTTCTCAGGGGTTTCTTACCCTTTCCTGGTGTCCGCTATCCACACAAAAAAAAAGACTTGTGGCATGGCTCTGACATACGTACGGTAATTATTTCCTGTATGAAATTAAATTTCTTTTGTCTAATTCTCCAATCTGATGCCATACCAACAAAATTTTCACTGTCCTTGACTTTAGTTGCTTTTGGGACTTTGTTTGTATCAGACAGTGCTGTGAGCCCCTTGGCATAGAATTTGTTTGCTGTTTTGTTACACGGTGTTGCTGTGGCACTGCGCTGGCAGCAGCTCTTCAGTGAAAACCTGCCTGTGCATGAGCACTGGGGAGTTGATAAATGCCACTCCATGTCCTGGGCTTTGACCTAAGTGCCTGTAATTGTAGGCTGTGGATCAGCCACCCGAGAGCAGTAATTAGGGAAGCTTCCAGGGATCCGAAAGACAGGAATTTGGAAGTTGATGTAAAGCCGTCATTGTTGGCACCTGAGGGGTGACATCCACACTCTGGTTCATGCTGGTTTGTGCCTTGACATGGGTCTCCTGCATAGGTGAGCTCTGAGGAACTAAGATCTTCTTCCAGACCTTAGTGTACTCTCCACTGCAATGGCAGAAATGTTGTGTAATGCATTTGGAAGCACCACTGCTCTGTGGTGCTGGTCTGCTGTTCATTTTACTTCCTCACTTAACTTCATAGCGCTTGGGGCTGCAGTCCTGACTTGAGACTTTGAACGCTAACACGGTAGAAGTCATAAGACTCAGCAAATGACCTGATAGAAGTTAGATTTCTGGAAACACATGAAAAAAAGGCTGTTACCCTGAAAATAACTTAGAGGTCTGAATTTCCAAGACTTTTATAACCTCTCTGGATGACTAGTTGAATTCTCTCCTTGTGGAGCACTAAACAGTCCTGAATCTTTATTATTCAGGCCTCCTGTGTCCATTGTTTCCCTCCTGTGAAACTAGAATAGATTTAAACTTCAGATTTAAGCAATCAAATCTATTTTATGGTATGAAACTGTTGATAAGAAACATGTTGTCCTGTGTGTTCTTTGTATGAAAACATTACCAAGGTGATCTCTGTGTGCCTGCAGCACATAACCTAAAAGGGCATGTGGCTTAGAGGCATGAGAAATGCTTTTTAGGCAAGCCTAGTGATTTACAAATGTCCCTTTAATGAAACATCCTTGTCTGTGCTAGATATTTTAATAGAATATATACATAGGCATCTGGCTCCTGGTTAGTTGGAGTCTTTCCAAAGACTGAACTTCACGACTGAGAAGAGTATCTGGTAGTCTAGATGACTGGCACTTAATGAGTTGCTCTAAAAAAAATAATCAAGTTACAGTAATGTTTTTAAAAAGAGCTCGTGTTAAAGAGCTCTTTTAACATCATCGGGACTAGATCATGTTAGCATAATTTCCCCTGTAACTTCTGTTCTTTTATTTGGTATAATTAAAATATTGCATTCCTACCACGAGTTCTTGTATGGGCATATTATATTACATGGCAGCTGTGGTTAAAATGGATTGACCTCCAATAGTAATCTACTCACTAAAAAGCTATTGAGGCTAAGAAATTTCTGAGTGTCTTCAACAGCTGTGTGTTTCTGTGGAAATAAATAGACTAGATTCTGTGTTTCAATTTCAAAGCAAACTTTCTAAGTAGGAAATACTTTGTTCTTGCTCTGTTGTCCCTCCCCTGCAGTTTTTACAGAAGGTAGCTTTTGTAGGAAAGAAGCTTCATGAATTTTATTTATCCCTGTTTAAAAACCAATGTAATAGACAAAATCTATAGCTGCAGAAACATCAGGAAGCAATAATCTTTTTTTTCTTCAATTGTTATAATGAATATCAGGCCTACATAGAGAAAGCAGTCTGGATACCTCCCTTTGCCAGCCTGTTCTGCAGGTCTGTGCCTGTTCCACAGCTGTGCTTTGTTCCTCATGTTAAAAGCCACTTAACTGTAATGCACATCTTCGGTTGCACGGGCATAAGATTTTTTGACTCTCTTATCCCCCCTGGCCCCAGAAATAATTTCTTAAATTAGATTTGTATGTTCTTAGATAAGGACTAACCTTGGTATTTTAAAAAAGAAATTCTGCTAGTATTTGAGGGCTGTGTCTTTTCTAAGCAAGTATAAATACCATCTTTATTTGGTTTTGACAGATGATCCCCCAACTAGTTCTGTGTGTTACAGTTTCCTCTTACTGAAAGAGTTGGTGAAAAGTACTTTGTTTTTCTTCTGTAGAGTTAAATAGGTAAACAGTGCAGATTTGACTGCTACTTGGGACCCATGGTATTGGGAAAACTGTCACAGGGTTGAAAATATGCTTGGTTTTGGATAGATTATAGCCTGAATAACTTTCAGCCCAAGGGAAAACATACTTTTCTGCTGTGAATAAAAATTGTTTATATATTTTCATCTTTTCAACGTGTCTTTGGAGATGCTAGATTGGGAGCTCCATAACATAAAGCTCTACAGTGTGTTGGTGCCTACCTGGGGACATTTCTTTATTTGTCCTGTGTAGGTGTTGATAGTGAATGGGTGAAGAAAAGCCTTAGGGCACATGAACATTGAGGGTTGGGGTAAATAATCGAAATTATCACTCCAAGTGCAGTAGCCTGATTCATTGTCTGAAATGTTTCACTCTGCCATACAGGAAACGTTTAAAACGTTTGAACACCTGAATTTCAGCTTTGTGCATTCTTATTTAAAGGATCCTAGAGGCTTCAAACAGGACAGTTTAGGTTTCCTCAACTGCATTTGTCCATTTGTAGGTTATCGTGCTTAATACTTGCCTTGGAATCTCCAGGGTCATGGGTAACACGGATTGTCCTGTCCTCAAGCTGAGCAGTGTCTTATGTTTGATGTAGATCTCTTTCTTCTTTTCTTCTTTTTTTTCCTTCTCCCCCCCCCCCACCCCCTATCTGTCTGTGCCAGAAGCTCTTTTGGGATTCTCCTTCTACAGTTACATTACATCCCCAAGTAGGGAAGGGAACCAATCATCAGATGCCTTTAATATTGAAAACTACTGTAATGTAAAATCTACTGCATGTAATTGATTTCAGGTAAAGTTTGTGAGAGCTTACTGAAACTATGTTGCAGATGCCCAAAAAGTCTCATTCTTCTTTTCTTCTAGGAACTTTATATTGCCGTGGGAATATCTGGAGCAATCCAACACTTGGCTGGGATGAAGGACAGCAAGGTATATAGAGATGGATGTGCTAGAAAAGATTTTTGAGGAAGGAAATGAGTTGAATTCCTTGCTTTTACACCAGTACTTTAGCCAGTCTTGCAAATTTTTTAATGTTAAAATTGCCAGTTTGTCTCCTTTAGAACATGCTGGCTGTCTGAACCTTGCCAAAAAAAAAAAAAAGATATTGTGGCAAAACACCTATCACGTTTGAAAAAGTGGTAAAATAAGTGGTAAGTTGAAGGCAGCTAGTTGACTGTTTATTAAAAAAACAAGCCAGATGCCTGAATTTTATACAATAGTTCCATTTGCGTTTATTTCAGAGTATGGCATATTAATTCATGCGTAACAATGCGCAATTTGAATTACCAACTTACTATGCCATAAAGTAAAAGATGTCTCTGACATTCCTGCATTTAGCCATTCAAATGGAAACCTATTAGAAAATGGCAGTAAAACTTTAAAAGGTTTAACTCATTAGTTGCTAAAGCAGATAATCCAAAATTGGAGTTGCCAATTTGGTGCTCGGTGCAGCATTTGGAGAGAGGAGCAGAATTACCTGCTGAATCAACATGATCAAATGCCAGACGTCAACAGCTGTCCTGCCTCCCTGCAAGTAAATTGAGAAAAAAAGGTTGGTTTTTTTTGTTTGGTTTGGTTTGGTTTTTTCCTGTTTCCAGGGAACGAACTTAACACTTTCTGGCAGAAACCAAACCCAGAACTTTTGAATAGCTTATAAAAGGAAAAAAAAAAAAAGCTTTGAGGAAAAAGTTTGCAGAACTTTACAGGCAGTGTTTAACCAATGACAGACCTAGTGAGTTTCTGTGACTGGTAATTGTCATCACGGCCAGTCAGTGTGGTAGGGTGATCTGTGCTTTCTTAAAATTAAATTTAAATAAAATTAAAATTAAAAATTCTTTTTGGATATATCTTATTTAACTATTTTTGTGGAGAAATAAAAAAAAGTAAGCTGGGATTTGGGATACAGCACTATTTTTGGGGCCTCAGTCTTAGTCTTCTAAAAATCAGGGACTTGGGTTGGTGTTAGCATCAGTTGACACAGTGGAGGAAAACCAACCACAATGAGAAATTGATGGTAAATTATGGCCGTGGATGGAGGTGCAGAGGCAGGCAAGCAGTGGAGAGCCAGTGAGAGTGGTGCTGATGTGGTGCTACCAGAGTCATCCAAAGTCTGCTGGTTGCTGATGTGCCACAGTATTTAGAGTGACTTTGTGCCGAGGCATTTAGTCTCCAACTCAGCTTTTGGGTGAGGGAGAGGATGGATGGGTGGGATTAGTGGGATTAGTATCAGCCCTTGACTGAGAACTGTGTACTTAAAGCTGCTTAAAACTCAAGCTGACCTTGTTTGTGTTTATCTCCTGCCTTATCTCAGTTAAGACTACCAGCAATACTGGGAACCTGTTATTTATGTGCCAGAACTTCCTTTGATATAAAAATATTCAACATCAATATTGTCCTGTACTGTACCAGCAAAGCCTCTGCTTTTTTGGCTTTTCCAATCTGTATATTTTGAGATGTTCCTTTATAGGGGGTAAGAACAGATGAAATTTGCCAATCCAAGATGCGTATGTAACTGTCATTTCTCCCACATGCTGTAGTTTTTCTAGTATAAACTAGAAAATGTAAACTTAGTATGTGTCGTAAAATTCACATTTACTTATTTGTGTTTGAAATATGCTCTGCTTTCCTTTTAGCCAAAGCACATAGGTGGTGTAGTTACTGAAAAGATTAAATTCTTTAAAAAATAACTACACGGTCATGGTAGCTCTCTGGAGTGTCCTCCATCTTCTCTCAGCACTGTTGAATGGCATGGTGAACTTGTACACTTCAGGATACCTTGCCAAAGCAGTCAGATGCTTTCTACCATGCAAAATGTGTAATTTTATTTGTCCTTCTATAGCAAGGTAGAAAGTACAGCTTCTGAGGAGACCTGGAGAAGCATCATTGCTTTTTTTTTCCTTATTTTTAATTCCCCCACGAGGTAGTTACAGTAGCTTTTCTTTCTAAAAGATGTAACTTGCAAAGTTCTGTTGCAAGCCAGGTGATGTTTTTGCTTCTTACTGTGGGAAGGCTGATTTAGTGATGACATAGAGAACCACATTTTACTAAAAAGTGTGATGGAGACAGAGGAAGGATGAGGCCACCACACTAAAGCTTAAGACAGGTTTGTGGGTAACTGGTGTTAATTATTTTTGTGATAAGGACAGAGCCCAGGCTGTCACCAAGGGCTGGGCCTCAGCCGGCCCTCAGAATTAGCCCCTGTGAACAGTTCTGAAAAGGGCCTCAGAGTATAATTAGATAAAGTCTTTATTGCGCTAACATCCTCAGGTATCTCAGCCTGGATTTTGCTTCCTGCACTGTAGACCAGTGGAGGTTTGCATTTGCAAGTAGGGTAACTGAAATAAAACCAATAAAAAGGTGGGAAAAATATTTCAGGGAAGCATTAGGGGAATATTTGTAGGTCTTTGCTGATGAGCTGGCAAGAGGGCAGCAGGAACAGCAGCACTCTGCCGTAGGTCCATCTTTCTTATGAGTACGCTGAGGTCCTTCTTCATAGCGAGTCACAGGATATAAATGACCTGTGAAGAAAGCACATTTTGGTGGGCCTAAAACCACAGGATTTGCAAGCTTTTATCTCTGAGTTAGTGCCACTGGCGTATGCTGCTGAGCCGTTTATTTTGTTGGGCAAGTGCCTTTGGTAGAGCAGAACAGAGACATGTGAACTGTGTGTACTAGGCAACAGCAGGTAAGCGCCAAAGAACTGTTGTGTCAGAGCTCTGCTGAGCAGACTGGATGCCTCTGATCAGAGCACAACAGGCAGCATTTTGGTGGAAAGGCACCACCAGAGTGTGGTGCTTCAGAGCCCTGCTCAGGGAGATTTGGTTTATGACCTGTGATTTATTTTTGTCCCCATCCTTTTTGGAGTGCTCCCTGTCCTGTTGTAGATTTTGATGGGGACACCCATGCTTAATGTGCTCGAAGCTGTCACAGTTTACAGATTGAGTTATCTGTGTGGCAGGTTTTAAACCAATAAAGGTATTTTCTGGACTGTTGGTTCTACTGTGTGACAAATGCTATGGNCCTGTTGTGTGGAATGAGCAGGGGAGGGAGGCTTGTGGGTTTTTTGGGGTTGGGGGGTTCAGGGGTGTTTGGTTTTGAAGAATGTTAAGTGCTGTGATCCCTATCTTCTGCTTCTAGGGGTGTGGAGAGAAATTAGCTGCTATTTCCTAGATAAGAAGGTCAATTGGAAGCTAGCCCTAGACGTTAATTATATATATTTATATATTCACATGGTGCTCTACTGTTGCTTGCAGACCATTGTTGCTATTAACAAGGATCCAGAAGCTCCAATTTTCCAAGTGGCAGACTACGGCCTGGTGGCAGACTTATTTCAGGTGAGGCTGAACTTGGAGATGCATGGGATAACAGTTTCAGAGAGTTAATGAGAGCTTAGATGCTAACAAGTATTAAAGATGGCTTGGTAACTGTTGTTTTGTTAAAGATGTGGCTTTATAGTTTCATTATTTTCAGTCTCAATATTCAATCCCTGCAAGTAGAGACTGCTGTGTGCGCTGTGGGGGCGGCACAGCCAGGCTGCTTCCAAGTTTCCTGAGTTACCCTCTTGAGCAGTAACTGCACATTGGTGCTGTGTTCTTGAGCTTCATCAAATATATAAAAGTAGAGTTGGCAGTAGCAGTTCTTTTGCCTGGGCTTGCAGCCCTACTGACGCCCATGAGGATCTTGGAGCTCTCTGTGGGAAGTCAGCGCTGCGAGCTAGCCCATGGCCAACTGCCCGTGGCTTGCCTGTGCACACGGCCACACGTGTGACAGTCCGGAGCTTGTGGTGGCTCTGCAGGAGGTGTGGGCAGAGGCTCTGCCAACGCTTAATGCCATTCCTGAACTAGTGCCTGCTGGCTTGGCTGTGAGTACAGGCCTTTTCCTAAGCCAGAGACAAAGTCACATTCTGAAGAAACATGATGTAGATAATTTCCTTAATAAATTTTGTACGAATGCATTATTTCCACCTAATGGAAATGTAGCTCTCTTAAATAATTAAGAGGATTTATTCAGCAGGAGAGAAGTGGGGAGTGCTGTGAGCTGGGGTGACCCACAGTCCCAGGAGTGGTGTGCTGGGCAGGAGGGTGGGGAGTGTGACCACGGCGGTGGGTGGGTGCTGCAGAATTTGGGG
>VZRU01014325.1:43747-57686 GCA_013398155.1 Pedionomus torquatus
ATCTTCCTTTATACTACATTATGTATATATATTTAACATCTATTATATAGAATACATAATACATATATGTGTGTAGATATGCTCATATATAAACTATGTATGTATATACACAGGCTCACATACCCACCCATATATATATCTCTTTACATACCTTTATACATATATAAAATAACTGTTAGGCTACACACACATCTTTATCTGTCTGCATACACACACTTAGCTTTATACACACACATACAGGGGAATGTATAGGAATATACCTATATATAAAAATACCATGTACCTATATATGTATATGCACACAAACACACATTGCTTATATATAAAATATATACATAATAAAGATTAAATATACAGACACTTTCATATACACATCCCCCCACACACAAAATGGGGAATTTATAAGGATATGGATGTATAATCCATTATACATTGTACACACACAGAGATATAGCCATTTTATATTTAATACATATTAAAAATATATGTATGTACAGTCATATACTTTATATATACATATACAATATGTATATAGCCACACATATACTACCTTTGTATAAAAATATGTATTTGTGTCTCTCCATATATATATAGGGGTAGACATATACAATAGTTGTATGTATACACGCATCCTTACTTTATACATGCTATAGAATACATATAAAACCTAGAAATATACAGTCACACATACCCCTTTATATATGTTTATATATTTGCATACGTATACACACACACATACAGACACATCTTTATGTCTAAATATATATACCTAGGTGTATATATGGATATAGATATATAATACATTATATCAACATACACACATTTGCATTTTGTATATAAATATATATCTACAAAATGTATATAAACAATCATGCACAAACACATTTATAGACTTTCACATATATAAAACATACATAGACATATATTCATATGTGCATACACATATCAATAGATATCCCTCTGTGTGTATATATATATATAGGGCTATAAATAAATATGACATATACACACATTCATATTTTATATAATACAGAATGGTACCCAATGTATATGTATACACACACTGCCAAACACACATACCTTTTAAATGTAGCTATATGAAAGACCAGACCTCCTCAATAAGTACGTATGTACATCCCCATGTAGGGATGTATCTACAGGGATATACATATCTACTATGTTACACATATTTGTACTTAAAACAATACACTTACGCTTTTATTTATTTTGTTACACATACATCTCTTTCTATGTATGTATACATGGGGATATAAATGTCATGCATTCTACAATAGACATAGCTATGTCTATATACATATGGCTAAACACATACGAACATATTCAGAGACCATTTCTCCTTCCCTCTCACCCCCTCCTTTACATATTAAGGGGTGCAGATCCCACCTCTGCCCCCTTTCAGGCCACCTCCCTCCTAGCAGCTGCAGAACAGCACCTGGACCAGGACCCGGTCCAGGAAGGGATGCTGTGGTCTGATGTGGAGCAAAGGGTGGGTGGAGAGCAGCAGCACAGGGGTCCCTCCAGGGGGTCAGCGAGACCCTTCCCAGCTGCTGCCAGGCTCCATCGCTGCTCAGTTGTTTCATTAACTCCCTTCATGAATGCCTGCAGCTGGGAGCCATGAGCTGCTGCTGAAGTTCAGCCTCTCAGTCTGTTTGCCATCATTCAGCAGCCCCCAATGGCTGCTCAGCCCTAACTGCTCAGGTATTTTCATCCACAGCACATCTATCTTTATGTATTTCATATCTGTATTTAAATAAATTATCTCGGCATACACACAGGCACATCTCTTAACACACATCTTCACATACATACAGAGACACATACCTAGATCTTCATATATATGTGTGTGTATATATATGTATATATATACACACACCCCCCTTTGTGTGTATATAAATCTTCTCATTATATATATATGGCAATCTATGTACATCTGGAGATACTTATATGACACATCATTATATATCTGTACAATTGCATATATATTTTTACTTATGTCTTTTAATATTATACCATTATAGACATATACATGCACACACATATATACACTTTTAATAAATATAACAATATACATGTATGTACACACAGACATACATAGGGATATATGTCTGTATTTCACTGTGTACACCTACTATATATAAGGATGTATATATAGGATGTGCGCTTATAATACACTAGCTACATACTTGTACATATACTTAACTATATATATAGATAACTTCTATATATATATATTATATGTACATGTATATGCAGACACACATCTTTTTAATAATGTTCATATTGACCTATACACATATAATACATTATACCTACAAAACCATCCACACTTCTTTTTATACATCTATATGAAATTTTATCTCCATAAGGGGAGGTGTGTTCCACCCCTCGCTTTGCTTACCACAACATGGCCCAGCCTGTGCCCAGACCCCTGGGGCCTGCCCAGCCCTAGGTGGAGCAGAGTCCTCCTCCATGTCCTGCCAGCAGACAGCCCTCTGAAGCCTGACCTCATGGCTAAGGTTTCTTACCGTCCTGTTTACCCTTCCTAAGAGGTTCCCAGTGAGGCACTGCACAAAGCCAGCTCCTCACTTCTTTTTGTTTCTTTTGTCCACACTGTTGCTCCAAGGTCCATATGAGCCACTCTGCAAGAGCAGATAGCCTATCCTGGGGGAATTCACCTCTCCCAGTCCTCCAGACTGTTACGAGTGCCATCAGCAGGAGCAAACTCAGGGCCCTTCATACTTTAGAGAATTACTGTTTTGGTATGAACTTCCATGGAGCAAACCAAAAGATGTCACAGTGGGTCTCATTCCCAGGAGAGATCTACACCACTGTTCAGTCTCACCTGGATTATAGCACACAGTGCAATGCAAAAATGCAGTTCACATTTACATTTTTCAAGCAAAACTTACCACTGCTAGGCTCATTGTAGTATCGACTGACGTAATTATTCATGTCATCCTCTGAAAAAAAACAAAAAGGCAGCCATTAGAAAACCCTTTATTTGATTAAATGGTTGAAGTTCCCCCCAGGTGTGATTTGGTGACACGCTGCCACCACAAATTTGCCCCCCCCTTGCCATCCACCCCATGGCTGCAGCCACAACAGGGGTTATCATTTGTTGAAGTTCATCATGGGACCAGCCCGGGAACAAGGCATTGTGGGTTCCAAAGAAAACGTGCTCTGTGATGGACGTGGGGCTGAGCATGAGCCCGTCTTCTCGCTGCCCATAAGGACAAGTGTAACACTGCTTTTTCTGGTGAGCAGAGCTCCCTGCTCCCATACACAGAACAAGGTAAAGCTTATCCTGCCAGGCTGACCCAAGGGCACCAGCACAGACCATCTCTATCTTTAGCAGGCAGTCACATCACGTTCCCCACAGGGCATGTACCTCACCACGTACCTCTTGTGACCAGTGCTGCTGCCTCGCTCAGTCTCTGGGTGAGACCCAGCACTCCCAGGACAGCCCAAGCACCTCACTCCTTTCCCCTCTGCAGCCTGGAGCTCTCCAGACAGGGGCACTGGGAGGACAGCTTTTATTTCTCCTGTGGCGATACTTCTATTTCATTTCAATCTTTTTTTTGCCACGTGGCCCAACATTGCTCCCCATTTTCATTTGCAATTCCCTCCCAAGACCTGTTGCTGAATGGCAACGACATAACCACTGCCCACAGCTTCCTCAGGTTTCTGCACTCTCTCCCTTTAGTGTTCTCAACTTGTCCCTGTGAAATGCGGTCAACTTGAAAAGAGGAAACGCTATCCAGCATGTTTCCAGAATAATAGCTAGAACTTCCTCTGCTCTACCTTGGATAACATGGCCAATAAAAGCCACACTGGTTTTTGTTTCCCACAGCAGCGCTTGTGCTGAGCTGGAGAAGCATTTCTGCATGTTTTGGTAAACCTGAGTCAGACAAACAAGCTCTCCAGCAGCTGTAAATCCACCTAGTATTAATGTGTAAATTCCTACTTCTAAAAGAATGTCTTCTTTTTCTTTTCCTTCAGAATGAATAGAGGGTTATTTTGTTGTATCGAACATATCCATATGTAATGTACAGCATAATATTAACATCATGTAACGTAATATCCATTTGTTAAACTATACTATAAATTTACTTACATAAATATACTTTCACAAGTCAAGGGTACTTGTCACTTTACAAGTCAAGTACAACCCTTGTAGAATCCACACAAGAGCTACACCCAAAGTTCAGTAACACTAAGATGCAAAGGAAAACATGCAGGGAAAGCAGCAGCTACACTGCATGTCGAGGCTTTAGATGTTGCAGATGACAGTGGGATTGCCTGTTATCTTATGGAAAAGCAGAACTTTTTCCAGTCGCTGACAGAGAAAATAAATTCCCCATGTTGCAACTCTGAGTAGAAGGCTGCTAAGAAAACACTATCGGCAATCCAGGAAGAATGTCAAGCTTACAAGCAACCTGACCTGCCCAATTTGTGGTGTATCCTGTGCTCTAAAAGCATCCTCTCCTTTTAAGTGCTCTTTTTGATACCATGTTTCAGAAACCCATGCTCTGGCCCTTTGAGCCAGATTTCCTTCGTCCCCCCTGGGTCTCTGTGGCTACGGTCCTGCCTTTTCACAGCACATTGCGGTTTGCAGGTGAAAGAAACAGATGTTTTCTGGGGAACACTTTCTCCACACAACAAGACCCAAACCACTAAACACTCTGTACCTGAAATAGCTGCACTCATAAGAAGGCAATCTAACCTGACACTGAAAGGCATCATGGTTGTTTTCTTGGTTTCATTGGATCTTAAAAGCTTTTTTGGCCCTTGTTGATCTTTAAATGCCTGCAGTCAGAGGTGTGCTTTGTGCTAATGTCCGAGTTTAAAGAAGAGGCCTCAGAGTAGCTCAAGGCAATGCCGCTGAATTAGGAGTACATTGCAAGGCTTTTCAGCTATCTGCTACTAAAATACACTTCATTTCAATCGTGCATAATTTATACCCTAAATGCCACCAAATCTGCCAGCCTGTGTATGCAGCTTCTTGTTCAGGCATGGAGCCTTCAGCTACAGTCAGAAAATACCTGCATATCTCTATTTCAGCAATTTCAGCATGTTTAACTTGGAGTCTAATTCTGAGCAGAGAAAGGAGGAAAGCAGAACTGCCATCTGGCCTGGAGGAGGGCACATTTGGCATGGGGTGGGCAGTTTGTTCCTCCTCATCACCTTGACAAAAGCACTCGCCACACTCTGTGCAATGAGTGGGGTGCTCCCCCTTCCTTTGGCTCTCACCAGAGTCTGCCCCAAATGCCAAGACGCTTGGCACTGAAGACAGAAAACAACTTGGGAAAGTTACTTGTATGCGTTTCGTGTCTTATGGTAAGGTTCAAATCAAGTCTTTTTCAGGACCGTATATGTCAATTGGCTATGGCTATGTCAACTGGCAATGTACCAGGGCACTAATTTCAAACCGATCAGTTGCTTTCAAACCAGTTTAGCAGAGATGGAGACTACTCTTTATATCAGCAAAGGCAAAAGCCAAACACCTGAGAAGGAAATCCTATTATGCACCCACTCAGGTTCCTTTGAGCAGTGAGGAAAATCACTGATTGCCCTGGTTGAGCCTGTGACCACTTGCACAGGACTGGGAGAGCTGTCTGCTTTCATGTTGTTATGTGATGGCCTTATTAACATCACTGCTTTCCATTGCTTATCTATTGATCTATAAATAAAATATATATCTATAAATATAGACATGTGTATGTAAAATAGAAAATGCACATATATGTTTTTACCTTGAATAGGCTCTTATGAATAAAAACCAATAAAGAGTAATGGAGTAACAGCAGCAGAATAAATATTTCAACAACAGGTTAAGTTTCTGAATCATTACATTAAAGCAAACTGACAATTAACAAACATCTTAGTCAGAGGGGGCTCTCAAGCTGCTTCAGGCATAAAAGGCTAAAACCATTACCAGTTACCTCTCATTATATTCTTCACTGCTAAAAGCAAGGACTTTAAAAAAACCGCCACAAATATACAACTTAAAGCAACTATTTGTGCATATAAAACTTATACATAACTGAAAAGGCCAGTGCTGCACATTGCTGTGGAATGCTGCTGAGGGACCTTACAGTGACATACAAAGAGTTGAAGTCCCCACTCCTCAGTCTGTGCAGTGGAATGGGACCAGGAGTACAACTGCATTTGCATGTAGAAAGGTCATGTGAGTATGAACAGGAGACCGGCTTTTATAAGAGGGGCAGAGTGATTATTTAAATTCAGCTTCAGAAAGGGAGTTGTCTTAAAAAATACTTCATAGCTTCCCTGTTTTTTAAAAACATTTATTTCTGCCTCCTTTACAGGGTCCCCAAGACCTGATTTTCCTCTTTTCAAATACACAGCAATGTTACCTGCGCCACCTTTGCCAGAAGACAAACTTTCTGCTTAGACGTCCTTAGCAAACCTGATGCTCAAATGGCATTTATAGGAAACTAAAGAACTGTCAGGAAGCAGAAAGAAAAAGTATTTCCCTCATTTACCCTAGAAATGGCAACCATAGGTAAATGTCTACAGATGGTGATCCTCTTGCTGGATGCACCGTGAGGAACAAAAGCCTTTACCCCCAGGAAATTTGGTGATGAAGATGCAATAATAGTTGCAAGCTGAGAAGGTAGAATGGGAAGAGTGAGGCAGCTCTTCCCCATGTGGAAACCCATCCTAACTTGTAGGGAACATGGATGGCTCTACAATCTTCCCTGGAAAGTGAGAGCGATGGGAAGCAGTAAGATCTGCAGCCACATTGTGGAGGAGAAGGTTCTGATGGGCAGNGTCAGCTGTGAATGATTGTTAAAATCTCATGACCAAATGACTGCTTTACATCCTAGTGGAAGACAGTAACTATGTAACTGAAAGAGGTGAGCCAGCAGAGTAATGCAGGACCACAAACAGGCAGCAAGGCTGTCTCCAACAGGACCAGGACTTGTCAGGAGACAGAAGGGAATGTCTGGGTGGGAAGGTTGCTCAAACTCCTACCTATCCCACACAAAACCAACACATCCTTCCCTGACACTGTAACCAGCCACTTCTGCGAGGCTATAAGTGCAGTACAGTCAAACCAGGAAGGTGAAATAAGTCCCATCTCTCAGCCTGCTACCCAAATCTTTGTTATTGAAAAAACATGCAGCTCTTAGTCAGGATCTGTCTGACAGCTACTGGATTTTGTCTAATTAAGGTTTTCAAATTATCTGCCTGTTCTTTTCCTGCAAGACTCAGAGCACACGCTAAAATAGTTCAGGGAGTAATAAACTATTTACAGTACAGACCCACATAATCTCATCTGACCCAAGAGACAACATTGTAATCTCTCTCTCCTGGCCCTACAAAAACCTAATAAATTTGGTGAAACACAAAAATGACATTCCACCTAAGGCAGATCACTCCTTTAGTTCTACAGTCCCTCAATAGCAACATTTAATTGTTTCATTAATGGCTTCGGTGAATGAGTCTGCAACACCACTGCATACAATAATACATTTGCACATCTTTCAGATTAGAGGCCTTAAAAAATGGATTTATTTTGAAATATTTCATTATTAAAGTATTTTTATTGCTGCTAATTGTATTGCCTTCTGTCTATCAAAGCTGAATTTCCTGAACTAGAAGGTTATTTTTTCTGCTGTGTAGCCTCCCAATGAGGATGTGAGGCCTCAGAGTAGAGTAATGTCTTAGTCAGAAAGCAAACTTTACTAGGAGGTTTCTAAAGAGGTAGATCTTTCACCTCCATCATTTCTAACCGAAAGTGTCTTCTCCTTAAAGTACCACTTAGAAGCATTTGGGAAAGAAAAGTGACATAAAACACACTTTGCAATAAGAAACACTGAGAAACACTCTGAGCAGGGAGGTTTTTCAAGGCACAAGTTATAAGATCAAGTTATTGTCCCCCAACCACTTCTAGAAATAAGAAGAGTGATGACAGCTATGCTGCTCTGACACTAGATGGTAACAGTGCCACAACCTGACTGCCTAAAAAGAATATAGCTTTAGCATGATACTGTAGTGCAATAAGAAAGGAAGACAGGATGTCCATCTATAGGTGTTTCTGAGAGCAGACTGGCAAATTACGGGGAAAATCCCCCAATGAAGCTGTAACCTTCCTGGAGAGCTTTCCCCTGCAGACTGCCATGCATTCTCTGGCATTCCAGATCTGTCTGACCTTAGCTATCTGAACTTCACCATCACCGAATTCTCAGCCGGACCTAACCTTCTCTTCTCCTCAGCAGTCCAAGTACTCTGTACACTGCTCTCTTGTAAATTCATTTATTAAGGCATATGCATGCTCCCTAGGCTGTGCTCTACTGCCTAGTTTACCTTTCTGGTCTTGTGCAAGATGCCCTGAGCAGAGTTTTTTTCCCTGTTGCTTTGCTGGTTCTAGAAGGTCTCTCCCACTTTCCCTCCAGCAACATGGAAAGTTTGGGCGATGAACAGCCAACTGGAACGTTCCGGGAAACTTCCACAGCTTGTTGAAGGAAGGCAGACTGCCACATTAGTGCAAGCTGCAGTACTCACATGACTGTTCCATTCACATGGATAACCAGTCCCTGCAGAGGCTGGCTGGATGCCTCAGCACATGGACAATCCACCTTGAAAGGAATGGTCAAAGTTGGCTTGCACAGAAAACAGAGCAACAGATTCAGCCTGGTTCTAAGCAAGAATTCAGCTTGAGACAGAAGTCATTGTGCAGAAGTAAACCCTGGGATATGGAACAGGCTCTCTTATCAGCAGATACCGCTGGGACAGAAAACCAGAATCCTTAACTGATAACAAATTGTGTGGCTTTGGCCTTTGCTTTAGTAGATGATGCTGCAAGAGTGTGTTGAGCTGAGCGTGGCTGAGATGCAAGACATCTGTGTGTCAGCATGGCTGGTGACTTTATGGAAAGGATGGCCTGGGAGACCTCACAAATGCTGTTTCCAACCTTGTTCTCTACGAACGTGGAACAGCAGATCCACATTGGAGTTGGCTTGTTACAGTCAGCCTGAAGCAAACACACAGGAACTTGGGTCTGTCTCTGCAAAAGAGCCACATTTGTTGAGTCTAGAAAAACAAAGATTGAGAAAGAATATGGCTACCAACAAAACAATGATTTGCTGGGTAAACATCAGTGAAAGAAAATAATTATTTCAGCAAAAGGAGTCAAGAACAAAATGTAATAAACTGGCAATGAATAAATGTGTGAGAATTAGGAAAATATTTCCAATAATTTAGAAAAGTGAGATGCTGGAACATCAGCAGAGGCAAAATACATGGCAGCAGAGGGCAAAATACATCACTGCTGTCACATCGAGCACGATCTGTTTGTGAAAAGGGGTTATTACGAAAGGGGCTGCATGCTTAGTCGGTAGAAAACATTCCAGTTCTGTGTTCCTTTACCTGTCAGCAATGTCTTCACACCTCTGCACATTAATGATGGGAGACAACTTCAACTTCACATGCATGACACTATGCCCACCACTTCTGGAAGTGTAAAGTTTCTACCCCACCTGTTTGATGAATATGAAATTCAAGAGCCCAACTTTGCTAACTACACATACATTCATGTAAGTTTTGCTTAAGGTTTAATTCCTTTGATTCCTGCCTGGATGACCAGTGCACAGGGATCCACAAAGCCTGAAAGAGGCACTCTAGAGGTGCCAAATCCTCCCTCTTCCAGGGATACGTGGAGTTTAACCAGGAAGTTGAGCGCGCTTATGATATAACCATTTCCAGGAGTAGGCTTCAAAGTTGATACATTTCAGCATTTGAAAATAACCATAAACTATTTTTTATCTATTGTTCTGCAGTAACAGGGCTCTTTAAGAGCACTAACAGATGATCACCAAAGGAACTAGCTTAGAGTTTAAAAGTGTTCAACCAGCTCAGACTGCCTTGGAAGGAACTGACAAAATCCTTTCCAGCGCCCTGCTTTGCCTTCTCAGACAGCTTATGAATAATCTTTAGGGAAGCTCTCTGAAGCTCCAGAATTGTTCATGTTCCCCTCCCAATATCCTACTTTCCTCACTTACAAAACAGTGGGTACCTAAGGGGAGAGAAAGCTTTACTTTTCTCCAAGCGTGATCATAAATTGCAGTGGGCCCCCAAAGTAAAAGACTTACTGCTAACCCCATAAAAATAGAAATTTGACTCAGAATAGCTAAAATAAGCCTTCTGCGATGTGAAGTAACGGAGCTAGGACTGGATTCTTGCTCAAAGGAATAGAAGGGTGGCATATTAATCTTAAATTATGGCAGTAATGAACAATTTCAAAAACCGAAATGATATATGCAGGAAAATGAGGAATTTCCACTAGGGACTGTAATTCATATATTATGGGAGAGATTAAAGAATAATAAATTTTGGAAGGAAGTATTAATGGCTATATGGGGCACTGTGAACCTGGCATTCCCCGAAGCTTGGAACTTTGTATACCAAGCACTAAAAATGATTTGTGCAGGAGCAGAAAACATTAAATATTATTGTGACCATGACCAGTTACATACTGTACGAAGTAAAAACTCAGCAAGAGAAAAAACTTCTTTTGTAAGTCAGAGATTAGAGATAAGATAATATTTGCCCTTATGTCAAACCTTATCATCTCTGGGAAGAAGAAAGGGGATGACAGCACTTAGCGTATTTTCCTCACTCTTAGAGAAAGACTGACCACAATGATCCTGAAAATCATTAGTGATGCTGCTGTGCATTCACATGCAACAGCTTTCCCCCTAAGCTCTTTACAAACTGAGGCAGAGAAGCTAAGTAAAGTGCTCACAGTGCACCTAATGTCACAGCTTTGCCCCGGGTTTACAGGTCCCAGAGTGCTACTCTTGAGTCCATCATCAAGGCCCCTTCCCTGGAGATGCCCTGGGCAACCTGGTCTAGTTGGGGGAGTCCCTGCGACTGCAGGGAGGTGGGACTAGGTGACCTTTGAAGGTCCCTTCTGGCCTGGATGATTCTATGATCTTTCCTGGTGCTGATAATACAGGAAGGCTAAAACACAGGCTTTAGCATGCAAGTCAGAGTGCTATAATGGCACTCTTCCTGTTTGTCTGCTCTGGAGATCAATTTTTGGCAAGACAAATAAAACCTCCATTCAAAGCAAATTAAAGGTGAAAAATTTCCTGCTTCTTAGTCAAATTGATTGGAAAATACCATATATCATTACATTTTCCACAGTTATTCCTACCATGTTAAGAGGTCTCTTGGTGAACTCCTCTGGGGAGACAGAAGCATGTGAGGCAGCAACCAGCTCATTACTCAGATAATTAGTGCAGGGCTGACCAGGCCACAAACAGCTAACAGCTGTATTGCCTAAAGAAGTGGTCCTTTGAGAAGCATGACAGAGAATGAGAATTGAGAAGCTGGGGAGCTATGGGACACTTTCAAAGCCCATTGACCATCTGACTAGAGCTCTTGCCTCTCCCACCAGCAATTAAGGCCCTTGAGATAACAAGAGGGCTACAGAAAGCAAAGCTGGGTGAAAATACACACTGAAAGTTACCAAATCAGCCAGCACATACAGCACTCTCCTGGTGTGGGCATCAGTGCATCTCTATACAAACTCCTCAAGATCCTGCTTGCACCATGCAGTGCTGGGGTTACCTGGCTGACTTTACTGAACACTGTAGTAAATGGCTGCACAAAATCCAGTGTAAATACTGGAGTACAAGCTCCCTGAGGAACTTTAACTTATGCACTATCCCATATAACTCCCAGGTAGGGAAATGAGTCTGAATGCTTTCTTATTCCATAACCCCTTTGTGGTAAAGTATTCTGCTCTGAATGTTTCCATTGTTCAATATAGATGGGGGAAATAAGATTAGCTTGAGATGGAATATCCCACTTTCTCATGCAGTATGTTCCTCAGCCAACTCAAGCTTGCTGGTTTGGCAGAATTCAGGGGTCTCCAAAGACAGTGATTTTTTTGAAGGCTGACAAAGTTAAGTTTGGCAAAAACACATGCACTCCATGCCATATCCTACCCTCAGGTGCTACATGTAAGGCTAATGTTCTGCCAGAGCATAAGAGAATAGCACATCTGAGCCTGTTTTGCCTAACAGCTGAATTGTAGCTTTGAACTGTAGCTTTTCTTTTAACAGTATTTTGCAACGTAGTCCCTTATTTCTCCTCCATCTAGCCAGTGTAACAGGCAACTGCACATAGTCTTCAAAGCTCACAAATGCCGTGTGGCACACAGAATGATTAACTGCAGTCAACATGCTGGAATCTTTAGGGAAGAAAAACACAACTCAGAGGAAATGGATGCAAAACAATTCCTAATGTGGTCTGACACAGAGGGGAATTTGCAAAACCATAGCCCTTGATCAAAAAGTCAACATTTAAAACACTGGTGGCTTACAGTTCCAGGAAGAGCAAGTGGCATAGAAAGCTCTGAAGATAGCACAGCCAGTGTAACCACGGCACATGAGAAGTGGGAGTACACAGAAATGACCTACAGTTCTTAATCATCTGTAGTCTGCAGAACCAGGTCTCAGGAATATTTCATGTGACTGTGCAGGTGGGGAGAACCTATACCAACCAGACATATACCTTCCACACTGTGCAAACGGAGGCACTTTCAGCTGAAGACTTGCTCTTCTTTCATCTGACATACCACATTCAGGTTTTACTGACACGTCAGTAAAACATTGGCCAGAATGGGCATGGTGCAAGAGAACATGGGCAGCATGCCTAAGTGATAATGGTGAAAGCTGCTGCAGCAACTGCAGCATATTACTGGGAGCGCAAGTTGGTGCTGGGAGAGCTGGTGAAGAAAGACCCATTTAAGGTGGGGAGAGAGAAAAACCAGGCAGGGCTGGCCCATTGATCTTTCTTCCCCAACAGTAACTGCCTCCTCAAGTTAGTTGAGGTTTTAAAATCCTGTAGCTTACACAGAAACAATCTCTAAAGCCAGCATTAGTAGCGCAGGATTCAAAGCCTTGGTAGCTTACTACTTCTTTCCTTTGCAAAATAATCCAGGAAACTACATGCCTCAATTGACTGTTACCTGGATTGTGGACTAAAGCACTGAATGTTTTGTCTGGGCTTGTGGTTTCTCATGCAATCTTAACATCAACCCTTTGTTGGTAGTCGACCATGATGGCAGATCACACATGGCTGTCCCTTGCAGTATGACCAAAGGAATTTTTTTTGGTGTCCATCTCCTGCTTCATTCAATGCACAAAAATGATACAATGCACAAAAAATACATCCTCCTATATTCTTTGATGACTTCTTGGAATCAGAAATTAATTCTGTATACTCAGCATGAATGTTTAAATATAACATAACTGCACCTTACCTGATATGTAAAATAATGTATGTTTTCTTATTTGCTGAAAGCCTTTTTTCAGTGAAAAGCGTGAATCTCTCTAATCATGTAACCTAACCGAATGCAGAAATTAATTTTGAAGATTGCATATCTAACTGTTAGACTAGTGTGGCCAACATTTTACAGGGAAAAACAAATCACAGAATCATAGAATTATCCAGGCCGGAAGGGACCTCCAAAAGGTTATCTAGTCCAACCTCCCCGCAGTCGCAGGGACAGCCCCAACTAGACCAAGTTGCCCAGGGCCTCGTCGACCTTTGCCTTGAATATCTCCAAGGAAGAGGCCTCAACCACCTCCCTGGGCAACCTGTTCCAGTGTTCTACCACCCTCAAAGAATTTTTTTCTAATATTCAACTTAAATCTACCCTTCTCCAACTTATGTCCATTGCCCCTTGTCCTATCGCAGCAGGCCTTTGTGAACAGACCCTCCCCAGCCTTCCTGTAGGCCCCCTTTAGGTACTGAAAGGCTGCCATTAGGTCTCCCTGGAGCCTCCTCTTCTCCAGGCTGAACAACCCCAGCTCCCTCAGCCTATCCTTGTAGCAGAGGTGCTCCAGCCCTTTGATCATCTTTGTGGCCCTCCTCTGGACCC
>VZRU01014325.1:58216-95713 GCA_013398155.1 Pedionomus torquatus
AAGCATGGCATCAAGAAGGATCAGTTCCATCATCTTCCCAGGCACAGAAATGAGGCTGACAGGTCGGTAGTTCCCAGGGTCTTCTTTTCTACCCTTTTTAAAAATGGATGTGATGTTTCCTTTCTTCCAGTCCACAGGGATTTCTCCTGACCGCCACAATTTTTCAAATATCATGAAGAGTGGCTTGGCGACTACATCAGCCAGTTCCTTTAGGACTCTGGGATGTATTCCATCAGGTCCCATGGACTTGTATACTTTGAGTTTTCTCAGTTGATCACGCACCTTTTCTTCATTTACAGTGGGACCGACTTTGTCACCTAGGCCTCTGACCTGTGGGCCATCAGCACAAGGACTAGGAGGAAAGGGGTTGCCAGTGAAGACTGAGGCAAAAGAGTTGTTAAGAACTTCTGCCTTCTCCTCATCTGTTGACACAAGTTCCCCACTGTTGCTCATGAGTACTTGTGTCAACTTGGATGATGGAATGAATACCTTGGACAGAAGAATTTTTAGATGAATCTCCACAGCACTAAAATTTCAGCAAACCTCCTTACAATGTGCACAACACTCTCTGGTTTCAAATGTAACCCTCAAGGAACACATGCATAAATTATAATATCTCCACTGGGGAAACCTCTGAAATCCTACAAAAAAGGGGTAAGTACATTTTAGGGGGCAGTCTGCTCAACTGCCTGTTTTTAAATACAATTTCAAATCAGAAATAATTAATGGCAGAATTGTGGTTAGTGCTTAGATATTATGAAGGGGAAAAAACAAAAACAATTTCTACACACTTTCATTACCATGTAGAGAATTGAAAGGATTATCATTTGGAAAATGGATCCAAGTAAATGTTACTGTTGATATTCCCCTGAACAGAGAGCTCACAGACAATGGGCTGCTCTTCACCATAGTCAAATGGCACTTAGGCAACTGAGCAGGAGCTGCCTACACAGTGCATCACTCCTTGCCTGGCCCCAGAGCCACCCTGTCCAAGCACAGCTGGGCTGTCCGGCACTGGCAGTTTTAAGCAACCTGATGAGAACACAGCCTCTAGGCAAGGCAAGCTTCAGAGCCAATAAACCACAGAAACGCAAGTGGCCACGGACCAAAACTGTTTTTCAATGTTGTTCTCAATTTCCCTGCTTTTGCTTCTGAGTGATTATCGTTTTGCCAATTCTGATTTGGCTGCTTCATTAGTGTTTGATGGATATAATCATGAAGGTACTAGGAAGGTACATCATAGCCATTTACTTCCTAAGTCATTTTATTGGCTCTGTTCATAATCTGATCAAAAATACAACAGCTTCTGCCACTTTGAAGCAGACAGAGCCTCTTTGCAAAAATGGGAAAATGCAGTCTCCAGGGAAAGTAATCAATTCCCTGGCAGAGGGAAAGTATTTAGTGGGTTCAGTAACTCCATGTAAGGGATCAGCTGTGCCAGCAGGAAGCAGCATGCAGGCAAGCACTCACCTCGTGGTGGTCGCAGCTCGGTGATGTTCTCTGTGGTGTCATCATCCGAATCTTCAGTTGCTACCACCTTGTACCTGTTGCTGCTCTGTTTGTTTAGTACATGTGGGATCTGCAGCGCAGCCTCTCTCTCTGCAGCCAGATCCAAGTCCTGCTGAGCAAGGTGGGCCCTCAGCTGCCTGATTTCAAACTAGAAAAAAAACACCATCACATATTGATATATAAGCATGGCCAGAAGTCTATATTGCAGTTGGGGACCTATTGCTCATTTTATCACTACAAACTGGTGACACTAAATACAATGCAGTTGAGCTGAGATGCGAGTCCAAGCTGCCGATGCTCTCCCAGAGCACATGTCAGCTGGACCACTGTTCACATAATCTAAAAAACTAAGACCAGCATGAGGCAGTCATTATTTTGTACATGTCTGCATACTGAAGATACTATTTTGGACAATTTTTAACAGACCAAACTGCCAAATCATACAAAATCTTTATAGAAGGCCACTCAACACATATGTAGGGATTTAGGTTCATGACAAATATCCCTACTCCCTAGACTTTATAATGAGGATTTCTGTGGAGAGAGGTTTTTTAAGCAGTACCCAGGATGGTTTACCCCACTAACTGGGCAAGGGGGAGGGACACCATAGTCCTCTTCCAGCTTGAAATCTCAACAGTATGCAGAAAACCCCAGGGAAGGTTGCCACTTTCCTGGCCACTCCCCTCAAATATATGAGCCACAGCAGGATTTGCCTTATGACTGATGTTACAAAGCAGATACTGACAAAAAGACAGAAGCTGCTGGGCACAATCTGACTGATGAACACAGTATATATATTTCTATTGTGTTTGACACTCATAGTTCTTCCACAACACAAGAAGGAAAATAATTTTTCTGGAGAAGTTGCAGAGGCCCTTTAAGCCTTTTAATAGTCACTACAAGAACTCACCATCCTTCCGTTCTGCCATCCTGCACAGCTGTGGGGCTGCATGGCAGAGGGTTTCTCTTTTTAAAATTCTCTTTAAGATCAGTAGTACAGCAGTGGCCAAATCGTGTTTAATTACAGAGAGTCTGAGGGGGAAAAGCAAACGAGATAATAGGCTAAGGCATTTAAAATTTAGCATTGCTGGGCCTCCAGCATTAAAGGCCTGAAAAGCCATCAGAATGTATGATGCCACGTTGAGCCACACTGAACCTGTCTCTCTGCATTTACTAGAGAGATGGAATTAGCACCTCCATGCTTGAACACTGGTGTGCAATAGCATGTAGGCTAAATGAATCTGGTTCTGGGTCTTGCCTCTCAGATGCTGACTCAAATTTGCTGTCATATTTTGGAATCTGTCAGAGGACCCAGACTGTTCCACCACAGCCCACACCAGACACAGCACAAACCCCAGGCACTCTGCAGCAGAGCATCAGCAGTTCCTCCAAGCTGTATAAGTGACTGGAGGGGAAACAAGACAGAGTTTCTGCAGATTTTAGGGAAAAAAAGAGGAAAGAAAAAGGGATTCAAGTTTGCCACATCTGGAGACTATCTGCTTTCCAGAGCATAGGAGAAGGAACTACAATAACAGGAAAGCCCACTGCAAGAATCAGATCTAGATAGCAGGAGAGTAGTTTAAGCTTTCCAGATCACATTCAAACCACCACAGGGATCTAACAAAGCACATAGCTTTTCATCTCTCTTGAAATCAGTGGACTTGAGGTCTGCGAGCTGCAGACAGCTGGCTGCATGACATGCTCACTGCTCTTAACCAAAGGTTAAGAGTATTCTGACAGTGGCAGTCAGAGAAGTATCAGCAAATGTCGAAATACAGCCCTGCTCCTTGATTCCTGCAATGAAATCTCCATGGCAGGTGTTTTTTGCATTAACCTGCGAGATACGAAGACCTAGCAAATTGGTAGTGCTATCTCTTTCCCCAGCCGGTTCTAAGCTTCCTGAGGCTTAAGGCACCCGTGCCGTACCAGAGGTGCCAGCAAGAACATGTCATTCAGCCATGAAATGACTGTCCGGAGTTCAACTTTACAACACAGAGAATTTCAGGTTTTATCTTTGACTTGAAAAAAAAATAAATCCCAAAATATCTCACATTTCACCTTTAAAGGAAAAAGACGACCTTTCAGACACTCCCTTTGTTTAAATGAAGAATTGCACTCAAACACAATAGGCAAAAAACAAATCTAGAAATTTATTTTTTTAAAATATTGCTGAACTATATGTACTTTCTTAGCTCAAAATAAATGGCAATAAGATTTACGCATTACTGTTTTTCTACATTTCACATTTCACCCTTTGAAAACATTCCTGTGTGCCAGAAAAAGAAATATTCCCACTAAAATGCTCAATTCTGGTCTAGAGACAGGTTATGATTTCTTTTTTCATGGAAGAGAAAAAAATAGGCAGGTATTTTATAACACAAATAGATAAAACTATGTAAAATTCAGGTCAACAACTGTATTTCTGCATCACACTCAATTTAACCAGTTTAAGCATTTACAAGGGTTGGCTGAACCTACAGGAAAAATGGGGGAAGAGTTCCAACTTTCAGATGCCCACTTACATGTTCCAATCAATAAAGTAAGAGTATCCAAATATCCACAGATTATTGTCAATCTTTAAAATTTCTGTGCCCGGCCACCATCCAGTTTTTAACATGTGAATTCATAAATGTTACTGTTTAATGTCATTGTTTAATATGGCTCTGCCAACAAGGTCTGAGCTACTTAGCCAAGAAGCTGAACAGAGCAGCAATCTGCAAATATTGCTGGGATCACCATGCTGGACAACTACACTTTGTCAAACAATTCTTTTATTTCCTACATTTATATTGGGAAAATTACTATCTTTGTAATTACTATCTCTGAATCCCAACCAGACAGCATGAGAAACTGGATTATTACTGCAGTTGCTCAGGTGAACAGCTAGCACCACTGGTGATGTAAAAAACAGAACGGGCTTTGCTGCCATCTTATGTTTGAAAGACAGAATACATGCTTGTGCCTACAGCAGCAGCAGCAGAGGAAGCACCTGTGTAGGAACATGGCACAAATGTCACATTCTAGCACAAACTGAAACCTAGACCTGATGCCTTGGCTCATGAAACACTTCCCTCATCCACTCCCTGAGGATAAGAGATGTATATACAGGATGTGGACTTTTCAAGTGATATTCAAACCATCTTTTATTGCTGGCTGCAAACACAAGTCACATGCTTGTCTTATTTTCAGCTCTTAACACTGAGCTAGTTCAGCTGGTCTCAAATCCAGAACCGAACAAGAGACTGTCAGGAGCAGATATGAGGATTGAGGTTCTAGGCACAGTAAAGCAGCACAGTGCTCTGGACTTCAACATCATGTGCAAGGTGAATAACAGAACACAGAGATGTTCAGAAAGGTAACAGCAGAAACTGATGCTGCCTACAAAACCACGCAGCTGCAGCTGGTTAACACAGGCTCTCCCTTCCACTTTTCCATTACCTCAGATGGTCAGCTTCCAGGCTCCATTCATGTTTGCCCCAGAGGCCATGTTCTCATTGAAACAGTGGAAAGCTAGAATTAAATACTGCTGTGTAAAAAAAAACCTGTCATTTTTTTATTGACAGAAAAGAGGGTATTCATTGTAATCATGGTGTTTGCCTCACTCCCACATTCACTGTTATTGATGCAAAGTGATCCACACACCATGTTCCACAGAGATGCAGAACCATAACCCCATTACATTCACAGAGCATAAGACAGCCAAAAACCAAACCAATATACTGCTTCCAAATGCAAGTCTCTAGCATGCTCAAAAAGACACTGGGTGGGATGGAAATTCACCATTTATCAAAAGGATTGGTTTAAGAAAATGAAAGGACATTCAATATAGTATCTTGGAAAAGTTAAACAAGAAACAAAGATTCTTGCTCATAAAAGGCAAGCATCTACTTAGAAGATCAGTTCAATATTAATTGTTTTCAATTATTACTTAAAAAATATCCCAAGATCTTGTAGAAGCTGGAATACAGCTTTAGCCACCAAAAGCAACCCACTAAAAAAGAAAGGTTAAGTATGAGAGAAGGTGTTCCTTACAGGCATAATTCAATGAGATCCTGCATGAACAAATTATGTTGTAGGTGCTTAGATCTATTGAACATTATATTGAACACTGACCTTAGGGACTTCTAATGTGTAGAAGAGCTAATGAGATTGCTCTGACAGCATGCCATGCAGCCCAGGGCAGGTTAAATAAATCATTAAAAGGTATAAAATATAATAGTCTTTTAAAGGAAAATTTCTGGGCCAAGTAAAACACATGAAATTTCTATTTGCAGTTGGAGCTGATGGAACTATCTGAATGTAGACCTGGCCCTCTCTAATACACTGCAGAAGAGCTGTACTAAAAAACCATTTTTCATATTTTCAGGTAGACCATCCCTCCTTCAGCGTGTAAGGAAGGATGTATATTATGGATATCATGAAGAGAAAAAAAAAAGCACACAAACTTACAGACATGCTTTGATTTGTTTAAACTTGGGACTTACTCACAGGTATCAGCTCTGTGTCAGGAACTTTGTAAATCCCACAGAGAGACAGTGGGCAAATAATGCTGTTGTGTGGAAGGTGATTTGTTGCCATCAAGGAGACTAAGGTACACCACTTCACAACTCAAGATAACTACAAACTGAGCACTGGTCCACTTGAGACTGCTACCAGGACATTTATATTACTCTCATTATCTTTAATTTTATATACTTTGGAACTTTTTCAAAAAGTTCCTAACACTTTGCAGTGGAAAAAGTATATTTGAAAACTTTATAGAATCACAGCATAATCCAAGCTGAAATGGACCTGTGAAGCTCATCTAGTCCAACACCCTGCTTAAAGCAAGTCCATTTAGCTCAGGTTGCTAAAAGCCTGTCAAATTTTGAACATCTCCAAGGCTGCATGTACTACAACCTTCCTGGCAATATGCTCCAGTACCTGATCATTCTCCCAGTGAAAATACTTGCTCTTATATTTAAAAGGAATTTTGCACATTTCATGTGTACTGTCACTGTGCACCTCTGAAAAGAGCCTAGCGACACCTTCTTGTCAGGGACTTGAAGACAGCAATAAAGCTGTAATACACCTGGCTAATGTGAAAATACACTTATTACCAAGAAAAAGGGAGATACACACTGTCTCTCGTAAGAATGAGTAACTGGAGTGTCAGGCATGAAGACAAAGTAGATTGATGGTAAACTGGAATGCATTTAGTGCTTTCAAAATTTGTTACATGTCTTCTTGTACCACAGACTTTGCAATATTTTAGCAGGAAACAAACCAGAAAGAACTATAGAGCACACCTGTGCACTTCCTCACTCAGAGAATGCATGAGTATTTATAGAATCATAGAATGGTTAGAAGGGATCTCAAAGATTATCAAGTTCCAACTCCCCTGCCACGGGCAGGGATACCTCCCACTAGACCAGGTTGCTCAAAGCCCCATCCAGCCTGGCCTTAAACACCTCCAGGGATGGGGCATCAACAACTTCCCTGGGCAACCTGTTCCAGTGTCTCACCACCCTCACAGGAAAGAATTTCTTCCTAATATCCAATCTAAATCTCCCTTCTTCCAGTTTAAAATCATTACCCCTTGTCCTATCACTACACTTCCTGACAAAGAGTCCCATTCCTGCTCTTCTACAGGCTCCCTTCAGATACTGGAAGGCTGCTATAAGGTCTCTCTGGAACCTTCTCTTCTCCAGGCTGAACAGCCCTAGATCCCTCAGCCTGTCCTCATAGGAGAGGTGTTTCATCCTTCTAATCATCTTTGTGGCCCTCTGCTGGACCTGTTCCAACAATTCCATGTCCTTTCTCTGTTGAGGACTCCAGGGCTGGACATGGTGCTCCAGGTGGGGTCTCACAAGCACAGAGTAGAGGAGCAGAATCACCTCCCGTGACCTGCTGGTCACACTTCTTTTGATGCAGCCCAGGATATGGTTGGCTTTCTAGGCTCCCATCACACGCTGCCAGCTCATGTTGAGCCGAGCACTCCCAAGTCCTCTTCCTCAGAGCTGCTCTCCAACCATTCTCTGCCCAACTTGTATTTGTGCCTGGGATTGCCACGTCCCAGGTGCAGGATTCTGCACTTGGCTTGGTTGAACTTCATGCAATTTGCACTTGCCCACCTCTCAAGCCTGTCCAGGTCCCTCTGGACGACATCCCTTCCCTCCAGAGTGTCAACTGCATCACCCAAGCTTGGTGTCATCGGCAAACTTGCTGAGGGTGCATTCTATCCCACTGTCCATGTCTCTGACAAAGATGTTAAATAGTGTTGGTCCGAGTACTGACCCTTGTGGGACACCACTCGTCACCAGTTGCCACTTGGACATTGAGCCGTTGACCACAACTCTTTGAGTGCGGCCATCCATTTACAACTAGATAAAATGACAGAGACCTACCCAGAGCTGTAGATAACATCTCAGTTTACATGCCTGGTTTTATAAAACATCCTACCCATCCTATCTGATATTTTACAACATGCATATAAGACTCAAAAAGGGACTTAGCGGAGAATCATATAGTACTTCCCTTTAATGGTCTAGCAACAGAGTACAGCTGACATAATTTCAGAGACATCAATGAACATTTTAGCCAGAAGCTTACATGTGTCTAATGTGGGACCAATAACTTCGCTCAGTTCTATTAGTGCTGTCTGTACAGAATGCCCTGCCCTAAAACTCATCTGCCACTGGGATACAATCCAATCTTTATTTCCATTAGTTTAATCATTGTTGGTAACAATAAAAACCAGGAGACAGTTGCAAACTAATGATTTATGGGCAGAATTAAACACAAGATGACCTTGGCTGCCTTCCATTCACCAAGAAAACAACTGGTAGTTAGATATAAATTAAAATTATTGCAAGAGGATAACATAAGTTATTTCTCCAATAGATAATTTTACCACCTAAATAGCCCTGTCATTAAACTAGCAGCTGTTGTACAAATTATATTCCAAGATAAAAACGAAATTATAGTTGTTGCAGCTTTAAGAATGATGAAAAACCCAATTCCATAGGAGCTGACAGAAAAGGATCTTTTGTGATAAGGTTGAATACATAGTCTTAGCTGGACTGTACTCAGCTGAATGACTCTTATAAAAGTTAGGCAGAAAAGATCGTGTAAGTAGATATAGTATCAGAAATGGAAATACAGGTGATAACAGAGGAAAAAAGCACTGTACAAAGTTGGTTGTCATGAAGAGGACTGCAGTTTTGCCACTGAAGATACTTACATAGTTGGAAATAACTAATTTTTAGCAAAAGTCAAGCCTAAGCTTTAGAAATTTGTTATACTTAACATATGAGACTCTCAAAAACAGCTTTATGAAATGACATAACAGGTCTTCCAACACAGACAACCTTGCCTCTAGGCAACCTAGCACCTCCAAGAGTTCACTGCAGAATCCTAGGTTGACACTTAGAACTAAATCTATAAAGCCATTTGGGGACCTTAATACTGATAGTTTCACAAATATTTTAGGTTCTTTGGTAAAAGATGGGCATCTAAATCCCTGCTTCAGATTATGTACCTTTTAGGCAGTTAGTCTGTCCTGGGACAAGTTGCCTCTCCTCCCATCTGCCCAGGCTCTTCAACTTTTTGATTGATTGAGCTTCAGTTTTACAGCTCTCCTCATTCTGCATTTGAAAAGCACTTACCACAAGAGATGAGTAGGAACTGAAGCTAGGAATCTCCAGGATTTATTTGGACACCTCACAGTTACCCTTAAAACCAAAACACAAAGTCACTTGGGGGATCAATCTGTTGTCGTTTGATTGGTCACCACACTTAACCTGGGCCTCAACATACATCCCTGGTTTCTATTTTAAAGCAGATTATTCCAGAACTCATATGCATGAGAGAAATCGCAAAAACTCCTAGCTCATTGTCCAAAGAGTGGTTTTACACATTTTTTCATGTAAATATATTAATTTGAGGTATTTTAAACTTCACCTTCCCTTACTTCAAGGCTGAATCAATGAACATTTGGGGACCTGGGAGGAGTCTTACATCTTGACTTGCTTTCAGCAAATAGAAACTTCTATTGCAACATTTTTAGCCTGCAAAAAAGAATCTCTGACTGATGTACAGGGAAGCTGCCTTCTGCATTTAAAGCAGGGAGATGCATTAGCTTTCACTTTTCCAAGGAATACAGCCTTAATAGAGCTGCAGTGGAGGCTTCTTGGAGACTCCAACAGCAGCAACAACTTTTGCATATTCTTAGTGTTATGTTGAGCTATCAATAAATTCAATAAATTACATACTGGAAGCATTCTTTTTCTATTCCTCAAACTTGTTTTCCTCACCTTAAAAAACACAAGCACGGCAGCAGAGGGAGACAACTGCTGTTTCACAAATAGCATGCTGACAATATCCTGGCTGTAGCAAGACATGTCACCGTACAGCAGAAGTCCTAGTGATACATCTCAAACCTCAGTTGCAGCAAAGTACATGAACTGTTTGATTTGCCATGACAAGCTATGCATAAATAAAGATATAACTGAACATTACCCCTTGTTCTTGGCAGATCTGGGTTAGTCTTTCCAGCTGCTCATCTTGAATAACCTTTGCCTTCTCGTATTGCTGAATCATCATTTCCATCTCCACTTTCACTGGAAGGACATACGCTGGAAAACACAAACAAGAACTTAGAGTAACCCAGCTGTGATTTGCCTTTTTTTTTTTTTTTTTATCAGAAGAAGAACCTTTACAGACTTTCACAGGGCAAAGGATGTCAGCCTTTTCACTCGACTCTAGAGAACTAGAGTATTTCTTACAGAAATAGGACTAGAGTATTCTGGGGAAGGATTTCTAACATGCAAAATGCAGGTCATCAGCAGGGACTAGATTTTGTTTGGTCAGATCTCCATTTGCCTGGCTGATACGAAATGCACCCTGCATGCTCTTAGCTTCGGCTGCACTAATACAGATCTTTTCCA
The DNA here is from genome assembly GCA_013398155.1 of Pedionomus torquatus. Taxonomy (NCBI): domain Eukaryota; kingdom Metazoa; phylum Chordata; class Aves; order Charadriiformes; family Pedionomidae; genus Pedionomus; species Pedionomus torquatus. Next base: position 68,653 of record VZRU01014325.1, read on the forward strand.
GTGTTTACCCCAGATTTCCTGAATTGCTGGGTAGGAGTATTTTCTGCTTAGACTTAGGCCCATCCCCTCTAAACCTAAACACCATGGCTCCCTGAGAAGAATAACTATTCCAGAGCCCTAAGCATTTAATTCCTAAACTTTGTGGTAAGAAATAAGTCCTTAATGGAAAAAGCAGACTAAGAAAGATATTTTAAAAGACAAAAAGCCATTTATCTTCTATTGCTTTTCAAGCTACAGCCCCATTTTCAATAGGTCTTCTGAACTCCTCTGGAAATTTTGCTCCTGTCATACCTATGGCAAACTCAGATTGATCAGCAAAGCTGTTCAATGAATATTGTAATTCTTGATGTTTTCTGAAGCTACACAAAGACCCTGAACTTTCTTTAACTCTCAGTACAGAGTTTCCTGGGCATCTAAACCCAAAATAACTTGACTCTGATCTTTCACACATCAGTACAGTGACTCTTCATTTATTCCTTTTCCACCTAACCTGAAATGCCTGAAACTGCTGAACACAAAGTAGCCCACACCAAAGTCCTTGCACCACAGGTGCCTGCTCCCTGCAACCTTGACTCGTTGGGACTTCCTCTCACACAGGTCTGTGCAAAACAATACTGACACATGCTGTGTTACTATGCTGCACAGCACACCAGCACTACTGAGAGCACCTTCAGCATGGAACCACCATGGAAAGAAAATGCTCCCAGAGTCCGACATAAAATTGTATTACAGAAAAGAACTTGGAAAAGAAAGCCCCCGGACAGAGCTAGCTATATGGCTAGCTATATGGCTAGCTATAGGGTGCAGAGCTAGCTATATGGCTAGCTATAGGGGAGGGTGCAGCAACTATCAGAAAGCAGATTGGAAGTAAATATTTAGCAGAATCAGGAATGACATCTGGTGACAAAAGACAGGAAGCAGGTAAGGGCATTTACTTTACAGAATAGGAGATTGTGAAGGTGCCTAACAGAAAAACAAACCAATCAATTATGAAGGCTCATAGAGTACAGAAAATACAGTCACGAACCTGAGAACCTACTGTCCTCCATGGGATTCATAACTCTCTTCCATTCAGTGCTTTTAAAATGTAAGAGGAAGGAGAACAATAGAAACAGTGGTGGCAAGCAATCTTTTAATATTTTTTAAATCTCCTTTTTTTTTTTTCCCAGCCTGCCAGGTAATTCTTGGAGTCACAAACTGAATCACCACTCACCATCAATGATCCTCTTCACTCTCCATATTCGTAGTGTGATAATAAGGCTGATAGCATCCCATGGGCTGCTGGGGCCATTAGCCACTGTTGAGGCCACCATTGGTGCCAAGGACAAGATTATGACAGCACCATCAAACACCTAAGGAGAAATCAGTTTTTTCAAACCCTTCCTAAAGTTCATAACCCTGCCATTCCTGTTTGGGGTCTTAAAGGGCTCCCACTTTGCCCAAAAGAAATGCAGTTAGGGTACATATTTGAAAGGGACATGAAAGGCAGCCAAGCCCCGGAAAGGCTGCATCCTTTTTAGGTAGCACAACAGAATTCCTCAGCACATTTTATGAGGTGAGGAGAGATAAACTGTGGTGGGAGGGCAGGGAGAGAGAAAGGTATTTGGAAATAATGGCCAAAATCCCCAAGTAGAATTGATAGCCTAAAAGCTACTACAGCCAAAGAATTTTATTATCATTGATATTTATTACCTGTTACTTGGCATATTATCATCCCAAAAAAGCATGCCGTCCCTGCCCATAGATCTTACTGTCTAAATGAAGAGATCAAGAAGACAAGTAGAAAAAGATGGAGCAAAGAGACTTGATGGCTCTTGGCCACATCTTGACTACAAAACGTGTGGGAATGTCTGTGCATCAAGACAGAAAGGCTCCCAGCTCTCACCTTCATTGGACAGCTAGGTTTTCAAGGATTTTGACAACTGCGAATATTCAGAATGATTTGTACGACATTAATTTCATTGGGATTTGATCGGAAAAGGCAATTGTGCAAAGTTTTAGACAGAAATTTGTGGGTAAATACATTTCAGAGCAAAGTGTCGTGTCTGTCCTACACTCCCCTAGCAGGGCAGAATGGAATACCTCATTCTCATTCCAAATGAGAACCTCCCTAGCTGCCAATGACCATTGATTAATGTTTTGCATAAGAAGGCAAATAGATTTTTGTAAGCACCACACATTGTGAATTGTGTGTAACAATTCAGTGCATGGAAAAGAAAAAAAAAAAATCTTACTGCTACCATTTGATGGGCAGTGAACAGTATCACTCCATTCCAGATTACCGAAACAAGTTACCAGAAACTGCTGCATTTAGCCTCAATAATAAGAATTTATAGATAAATAATTTAAATTTCACTTAATTTCACACATTTTAATCAAAACAAGTAAACCTTTTGGTTTACAACTTTATATAAAAATGTGCAAACCTCTAGATTCACCTAAGCTCCAAGAAAACCCAGATTTTCTTCTGGTGCATCCTGTGCAGTATCAATTTATCAGACAGTAGCAGGGAAGAGGTTTTAATTTTTCTGATCTCCAGATTCTGCCCAGATTGGGATTATGCTTTACTTATAACACTTGCATTTCCTTATTTGCCTCTACAATAGTATGCATGTTGTACCTAGACCTAGTAATTACAGTGTTTATCATAATTCAATTAAATTACAAAATAATTTTACAATAAATTGGGGGGGGNTTTTCTACCAGAAAACTACACAAAGTTTTTCAACTAGTTCTAATTTCAACTTGATTATGGGAATGGGGTTACACAAGTCACAAGACAATTTTTACTTCTGTTGCTCATTATCTCAGAGTAGCAGTATCAAGTTAGACTAGCACAGCTCTAACAACAAAATAGACACATAGAACAAAATCTCTACAAACATCTCAAAGATCTCTTCTGAGTTTCTCACAGAAAAAAAGGCTGCATCAGACAGCTATTTACACATGCACAAAATAAGAATATGCATATTTATCTGAGTTTAAAGGTACTGTATTGCATCAGTTCTGTATCAAAACCACCCAAAGCAGTTCTCAATATTTTTTATTGTGCCTGCCTGGAAAACAGTATGAAGAGTAAAAGTACTTACCTCTATTTTGTTTTCAATGTAATCCCATATGCCAAGGACCACAATCCTCAAAACAGTCTAGTAAAACAGAATAGGGGAAAAAGAAGATGATCAATGTTGTTATAATTTTAGACAAACCTTTAATCCTTTACCTAATTAGGGGATAATTTTTCATCTTATTTAAACCTTATGCATTTCTTCTGAAGAATAAGGGTGTTGAAATTGCTACACTTCTGTACTATAAAAGTAGGTCTTGCTTTCCAACCACTCTATTGACTCAGTGAAACTTGCATAAACAGTTCCAAGTTCAAGTGTTCATCAGTCTTTCCATCTTCCTAAAATTTCTCTTTCAGACTTATGAGATGTAGATTACCACCCCAGCTCCTTGATCCAAGCCTACGTAAGATCCATTGTGGGGCCCCTTCAGTCGGAATAAGGGGGATGGTTCTCTTTTCTTGCCATCTTCTTGCCAGTGCCTACTATTTTCTAACTAAAGAAAAGAGGCGCCACCCTCTCCTTATGCCTAAAGATATGGACATTTCATCAATCTGAAGAGCAGAGGCTCTTATTCTCCCCCTCTGGAATACAGGGCTGTCGTCATATTACTGTAAAATTCCAGAAAGTCATAGGTTAAGGGAGAAGAATATCTCTGTGATCCTCCTCTATTAAGCAGCTATCATAGCATCAGTAGCTAGAAAAGATGCACACAGAATGAACCAATGGTGAATTCCCATTAAAAAATCCAATGGCATCTTTCCTAATTTTCAACCTGGCTTTTAGAAGTTTTAGTAAAAAACATAATAATAATTTAAAAAAAAATATCTACCAGACAACTAATGACTGAAATTAAATTCACATAAAGCATAACCAGTAGGGATGTTATCTGCCAACAGCAAATCAATGTCAGATTTTGACAGCCACTACAGACATGAAGGGTGTATGTAAATGCAGCTGCGTGCCTTGCAAAGAGACCAAAATACTACTTTCTTTGTCAAAGAACAGTAGAATCTGTGAGGGGTGATCATGCCAAGAACTGTGCAGAATAAAGTGACTGTGATAAACATACGTATCTCCTCTTCATTACAAACAAATATATTAAATCCCAACCAACTCTGAATTTACGCCAAACATGCCAACACTAACTAATTGCAGAACACCACTGGGTTTTTAGTACCATTCTTATGCATGGTTTTGCCAAATCCCTTGAGCCCAATTGCCTCACTTGGCCTGGGATGACTGCGCTGAGCTCGATCTTGGCACTGCAAACTTGGATAACAGCACTTAATCCTGTTTTGCAGAGGGAGACATTGCTGTGGGAGATACGGTGCTTTCAGAGCCCAGCCTCATACCATCAACGAGCAGGAAAGCGAACCAGTCAATCCTTACTCAGAGATGGAGTATGCTAAGCATTGGCCAATGCTGGCTGAGAAAGGGAGTCACTAGCCAGAAGAGAAAACGCAGCGCTCTCTTTCCTCTAATTATAAAACTCTATGTAGATACCAAGAACTGCTAATGTTGCTGGTCTGTACTCCTAAAAAGAACATCTTACTTCCAAAGCATTTTACAAACACAGCATAAGACTATTCACAGAAATTTCCTTATTAACCTTTATTAACGTTTATATGTGGAGGAAGACGTGCACATCAGCAGCTCCTCAAATCCCTTAATGACTTCAAATTCACCAGTATGAGGCGATGTGATACAAACACAAGGTCTAAGTACACATACTGCTCTACAATCAAGGCACTCAGGCCCTGAGCAGAATACTTTCAGACAAAAGCATCTCAGCTCCTCTGTAAGCAACTCCCTCGACTCTCCCATTGAGAAGCTACACAAAATGCTTAAGGACAAATTACTCATGAACCTATAGGTTCAGCTGTATAATATAGCCCGGGGTCCACCACAGCAAGTTCCACAGCAGGCGACCATTGGGAAACACATGAGGAAAAGCAGTGCTTGCTTTAAAGCTCAAGATGCTACCCTGCCTACAGCTACCTTGCTGATAATATAGAGAGATCTGGCTCATTTTACTCTATTCTTAGGTAACATTTATAAAGCACTAGGTCAGCAAGCAACTAACTAAAGGATGGCTGAACACAACACCTTTACAGTAACTGATGATGAAAACCTTTCTTCCTTTAGGCATGTGTGTACAGAGCTATTTTCACTTCAATATTAAGGCATATTAGCTCAAAGAAAATAGAAACACTGTCTCACAACCCTAAATATTGATTTAACATGGGGCTCTTCAGGGACCATAGAAAAGGATTTTCCTTTCTGCCTCTTTAGTTCCTCACTGCAGCATTTAAAGCAGACTGTGCTACTGTCATACTAATGAGTCGGGGCAGCTCCAAGGGCTGGAGCCTAGCATGAATGTTCTCATTTTCAGTATGCTGGTGTGAATCAGCATGAGTCAGCAATGACTGAAAGTCTACTCGGCAGATGTTAAATGCAGTAATGGTTGTGCTAGAAGACAGGTTGTCTAGAAGACAGGTCACCTCCTTCCAAAAAAAAGCCTTTATGAGCATCTTTGCTCTCAGTGACAGCAGCCACACTATAGGAAGGGAGAGTGTGAGGGCAGAATGAACCCAGTTCCTCGTCTGAGACACGCTTCAGAACAAAGTGGGTACAACTGAGGGTTAAGCTTTAAAAGCAGTTGTTCTGTATGGAAGATCTTAAAGCTATGCATCAGCATTGTAACTCTTAACAAAATGAGCCCTAAATCACTACTGGAGGCACAAAGGGCACATAAGGCAGCTTTTCCTTGGTGCCCTGGGTAACAGTGCACCAAAAGGTACCATGAGTGAGTCCCAGAATGGGTGCATCTGGAGCCACAGGTGCCCCACACTTACTGCCCAGTCTCCACCAGTGGCAACTCGAAACTAGGTTTAGCTTTCTCTGCTCTTCCTCTGTTATACAAAGCACAAAATCATATCCACTCTTACACATCTTACCATCTGCCACAACTCTTACCCAGAGGAGTCCGAACCAAGCAAATTTGGACTTCACTGGGCAAATTTCCCTGACTGTTGAATATACTAAATACTTTGACTAAAATGAAAGCATTGGTGTTACTTATAAACAACATTTTAGTATTTTTCCTAAGCAATCAAGAATATCTTTCAAGCAAATATATATTCAATTGTGTACTTTCTCTGTATTGAACTTAAAAAATGAGAACCTGTAGCAGAATCTGAAAAAAACAGAGACAGAAATTAATAATCCATGAGAATTCCTACACACCAAACTGAAAAATGCATATTAATTAAAAGAGAATTGCAACTGTAACAATCACAGACAAAACATTAATGTTCTACCATTTGTAGACACAAGAATCTATAAGAAAAAGGGGAAAATGGAGCAGCACTGCTGTTTCCTACTGATGTGAAAGCATCTTTCAGCACTGTAGCAAATGCACACACAGTTTTGCATTACACTACAGGCATTCTGCATTTTTGGACACAGATCTGGAAAGCAAACATTAAATATCAGTGTGAGTACTTTCCTGTTAAAGGCCACTGGCAGCTTGGTTTTTTGTACCCAAAAAAGAATGCTTTAACTTTTCTTGAGTAGAAATCTTTTAATTAGAAAGTCCTTAACATAGATGATTTTTTAAATAATATCAGAAATATTGTTTTCTGAGAGAAGCCAAGTTATTACATAAAAGTCTGTCCAGCCCACTAATAAAAGGTAAATGTCTGAACACTTCTGTTAACTTAAGTCAGAGTAAACCCAGATAAAAGTAAACCAGAAGGAGGCAGCACAGGGAGAAGGCTGGCCCACCAACTTTAGCTAACACCAATAGAGAGCAATGCTGCATTTTGAGATGGGGTAGTGATTGTACAAGAGAGACAGGAATGGGGGGGTGGAGGTGGAAACGGTGTCTTTACTTCCTTCCTTCCTTCCCCCAACTGCCACAAACCCCTCTGTTACAGAGGGTCTTTACTTCTGGTTTGTACAGACACTCTGAAGATTGAGTTTTGGTCTTTCGGCTCTGTCTCATAAGACATTTATTGAACACTTTCCCAGAAAGAACACCTTGTACCAGATCTGTAATTTATGATCTCTCTGGTTTGAGTCACTCCATAGAGGCTTTAGCTCACTCACTACTTATAATAATCTTCTTTTGCCATCTTCTGCTGTGCTTTTTCCTGAGATACTGCATTGGCTGTTCTAGCGCATGCTACCTACAGGCCACCAGAGCACAGAGGTGCATTAGCACCTTTACGCTGGGCCATCCTTCTGCTTCCAGTGCATAGGCAGTCTTCTCACATGGTTTCTCTTCAGCTAAGGCTCTGAAAGGAAACGTGGAACTGCTGACCTCATCTCACATATTACCCAGCACAAAACACTCCCCATCTACTATACTTAGTAACTGCCATGGCTTTGTTAGCACCTGTGGTTACACAGAAAGAATTTACTGCAAAAACTTGGTCATGCTAATAGACACGAACACATTACATTCTTTGTCACTGACTGCCACTAATACTCTATTATGGCATCATATAGTATCCAAAGGCACCTTTGCATAAACATCACAATTCTATTTGTTCTCATGTTCTCACATAATATTTTTTCTTAGAACATGGAAAAAATAATGAAATTTAAAATGACAATTCTGGATAGATTTAGAAGGGCTTTTCAGGACTAGAAATGGCTTCCTAGAGACACAGTATACTACCATGAGGTAAATGCAAATTGAATGGAAAACTGGTCTTAAGCAACCTTGCATCAGAGGTTCTCTCTGGCCATGATTATGCTAGTGCTAATGCTCATCTTTGAACTGCACAGTGTAGAAGGTGCTGGACTGTCACTATCAAGAGATGAAAGCACAAATGAAGCACTGATAGAGCACACCATATAAGTCAGGTATGCCCATTTTGTTTCCAAGAACAATCTGACATTCCAGGAAGGCATCTAGCTAAATTTCTAGACCTCAATAAAAGTATTTCCCATGGTAACTATTTTTTTTGGTGAAGCAAGAAAAGCAGTTAGAGAAGAAATGACACAGTAAACTAAATATTTAAAATTTTTACACGCTAGTAAAGAAGGAAGCTTAAATTTGCCTTTATAAATTATATTTCAGTATTTTTATTCCTACATCCCCCCAATTAACCCCTTTAAAAAAATCAAAAAAACCATACTTAGCAATACAGTGCATTTATGCACATGAGGAAATTTGTGTGTACGTGGAATGAAAGCAAACCTCCAGAAAAGAAGCCACAGTTTATGGAAGAATTATAGAATTAATAGAAGATGATCTTTCTGCTCAGTTGTTTAAAGCTCACAAAAAAATAAGTAACAAAAGTAACATAGCTGATTTATCTAATATAAAATTATGAATTTGTTACAAAAAATCGATATGGGAAGGACATTACTTTTTTTTAGTTCTGTTACTTGGGACGTTTTTCCTTTTTAACCGAATCCTAATAGTAGGGTCTGTCTTAGTAGGTTTTATTCCTTCCAAGAAGTAAAGTGTCAGACTACTATGAACATTTCCTTTAACATACAGGATGAGAAAAGTCTTAGTTGTTTTTTTTCCCCTCCTAATAGTGAAAATCTAAAATGCCCTTATGAGCTATAGCTGATTAAACAAAGTTTTTATCAGCTTGGACTCCAGACTTACACTACTCACTTTGAGAGCCCATTTCTCAGACTTAGATGCAGGAAAAAAAGTGACAGTTCTGCGACTGCTTAACTTTAAGCATATCAGAAGACTTTGTTACTCCCAGGAAATAACTCGAAGTGCTGAAAGCTCGCAGAATGCCTGAGTGCTTGGCCGACTGAAGCACATACACAGCAATGCAAACAACTAATATCAAAGAACTCCATTCCTTCACGCAAACAGCTTCATCCATCTTAGTGGAAAAGCAGAACTGAACAACAGCTACAGAATCAAATACTTGTGTCAATGTGATAAAACTATTAAAATACAAGCAGACTCCAAACCACTTACCAACACACTGTGACATTCCCCATCTTCCTTTTCTCAGCCAACTATTACACCAAGGCTGAATTTGCCCTCTTGATAGGGTGTAACCCCGGCCTTGCCTTGCTGTTGGTACTGGGGATTCCCCCCCAGTGTCTTTCTCTTCTCTTCTGTCTTAACATCTGGGTAACATTTGGTGCACAGACAAATCATAGTGATGTATGTAAACAGAGACAAACATACACAATCATAACCACTAGTAAATCCTGTTCAAATTCTTGGAAAAAAGCAGAAAGAGTTGATGTGCACTTCACTTGAATAAGGATATTTTAATGTGGGAAGTCACAGACAGTGGCAGAGAATATAAAATTAACAGAGTGCAGTAAATTCCTTTAAAGCTTGTGGCTATAACACAAGTGTAGAGAGAGCAGAAATACACTGTGAGAGTAGCTACTTAATTTTGTTGGCAGCTGTTCTGCTGGCATTTGCCAGCTGCTGGCATGTTTGTCCCCTTCATTTTAACCAAACAGAAAGTCAGTGCTTGTTTAACTCCAGCATGATAGATCTGTAATTATTGTCTTTACAGCACCAGCTTTTACTCAATCATTTTTATTCCAAAACATTCACACTTTGTACTGAAATTTTTCTCTTTTTTAACAAGTCTTTTACAGCTTTGTATTATTTGTTCTCTAAGTCTGACTCGAGGCCTTCCTGAAGAATTATGTATCCGTGCTTACAACTAATGGGAACCAAACTACAGAATAACCAATAAACATCCAAACTTAGGAGGTGGTACTTGCTGTGTAAACAACTCTTTCTGAACACCAGAAATCCTGAATCCTTGCTTTGAAGAAAAAGGCACTGACTACAAGACTAATCAGTCCTCAGCAGTTGCCCCCTATATCCAAGCAAACTAATTAAATCTGCCTCATCTCTGGAAAATAATCCTGACATGAATAGTCACAGACTGCAAAATCTCACTACAACACACAATCTTATCAACCAATAATGCCCTACAAAGACAGCTGACTCATGGTATTGCGAATCAGAAGGCAAAAATCCTCTGAAGGCACCAAAAGAGTAAATAATAATAAGATGGATGAAAAAAAAATTGTTTCTATGTGATGTGCAGTTTTTGCAATATTTTGTAACCTCTTGGAAAATCAAAGTTTTTTATTTGGATGAGAAAAACTAAACCCTGTTTCTCCTCTGATGAGATGTAATTCAACACAATCAGATGTGCTACTGCTTATTAAAGCAACCTGGCACAAGGCGAGCCCCAGCAAACCCAGTAGAAAAGGTACACTTTCATCCTCTTCCAGATCTTTGCTCTTTAAAACACATCCAGTTACTCTGTGGAGCCACCTCTTTTGCTTCAACCCGGTCAACAACTCTGAACTACCAAATGAACCAGTCCCCAAAAATCTACCCTCCTCCTCCGTGCACAGTACACACCTGCCTTGTGGCCTCATTTTTCTTTGGTACAAAATTGGATCATAATCAAATAGGTGAAGGAAGATACTTTTGGAAGACAGAAACAGAAGTGAATGGCAAGAGATTTATAAAAAATGAAAACAGCAACTATACAAAGAAAAGTAATTCCAAATACCTACTACAGAGAGAAGGAAAAAAGCCAATGCAGATCCAAAATGAGGTTGGCGAGTCAGACAACTGGTTTTGGCTCTGTGAAGTATTTCTGTTATTGTTTTCCTGCAAAACACTCATGAATGAGTTTATCCACTTACGTGGGTACTCTGTCTCAGTAGCACTGAACAACTAATTTCATCCTTGAGCCAGTCGAGTATTGGTCTTGAGGATGTCTGCACTGCCACAACCAACCATCAGCATATAAACTGAATTACAGAAGGGGCAGAGGAGCAAGGCGCTGCATCAGGGAAGAGTGGCTGGTGGCAAAAGTGAATGAAACCAGAACTTGAGACTACACCCAAGCAGAAGGAAAGTGAGGACCACTGGAGGAGTTTTTTGTGAAACAAGCTCCAGAAATGAAGACAACCAGGAAGGCATGAATGTGTAGCCATGATGTCAGCAGCAAGGTTACAAGCTGATCCTTGAGAAGCCCAGGATTACAGGGAGTTCCAGGGTGCTAATCCCCACTGAAGAAAGATTCTGGGGGACAGAGGAAAGTATTTCTTTACAGGAAACAGACTCCATCTAACAAACCTGGGTCTTCAAGAATTAGGATGTGCAATTCACAAAGGAAAGACTCTGCAAAATTTTTTAATTGTTTAGAGATTTCTTTTCTTCCAATCAGTTCACATGTATCCTACAACTCACAATCACTGCCAGAGGACAGGGAAAGTAATCATATCTACTTGTGTAATGGCAGCACCAGAAGGCTAAGATACAAAGCAGTCTTGAGATCCCTGCAGGTTATCTAGGAATCCTTTCGGAAAGTACACACTGATAGTCTGACAACAACAGCTAGAAAATCCCTGTCATGACTAGAAATACAAAGTAGAAAAACAAAGTGATATATGTAAATAAATGTATTTTTTTAACAGAACTGTGGAAATAAGCAGTGGTATAATATGGTGAGTATGAATTCAACACAAGTAATCTATCAAATCATTTGCAGATATTACAGCTCCCTGTTTTTTGCTGAGTACTTTTGTAATCACCTAAAATTACTGCAGAGTGACTTTAACATCTGTTTGGATGATAGTATTTTCTCCTATGGAACTAGAAAAAACATTTTAAAATAAATGCTGTCTTCCAACTTAACAAACAAACTGTTTTTTTGTGCAAGTAGCAGATTATGACCTGGAAAATATCCTTAAAAATATTTTGGGATATGTCGGGAGTAGTCTAAATGTCTCAATACCAATGACTTCTTTTTGCAATAAAACCGAAAATTGTAACAGATAATCCCAATTTTGTCATTTCTTATATCATGACTACAGCCTTTTCCAATGCACACCTTGATACAATTCTTTTGCAAAGAAATTCACCATTTGTTTCATTCTCTAATTCTGTCTATATGCAGCAAACTAGAACATCTAAAGTACCTACATAAATTGTAGAGAGGAGATAATTTCATGCTTAAAACAGATCTTTTTGTAAAAAAAAAAAAAATAAAAAATCCTGTGCATCTTAACTCCTGAGGAAGGTATCTTATTCCTACACTTTATATCCAGTGACACTGGTAAGTTTTCTGTGAAAATAAATGGATTAAACTAGTCCTGTCCTCTGCCTGTAGTGCTTCGCAGATAATTATCTCTTTTTGTAGTTTTCCAATTATAATTCCTAAGACAGCATCTTCCACATTTCCTTGCCAATTCTGGGCAACTGACAAACAGTGCTAATCTAAAACAAGACTTTTTTAGTTTGCTCAGTAGGACCAGCAACTATAATTTTTTTTTTCCATTAAAGCACACTGTGCTACACTTATTCACAGGCAAATTACTGTTAAACCTTGCTAATTCCAGTGAAAGGATGAAAATGCAGTTCTGTATGTAAAGACTTTGATTATACATACCTCTGAGAAGAAAACAGACAGGATGACTAGGCTGATCCAGTGGATTACTCCTGCAAACTGTGAAGCACTTGAAACTGCAATTAACACAACAGAATGAAGCACTGTTATAGTAGCAAAATGCGAATTACATTTAATATAATTAGTACTGCTACAACTTACACATGGGTGAAGCTTGCTTTCTTAAATTTTGTAATGGAAGTATCAGAGAGGGAGTGGGATGTAGTGGGACATGCAATGACAGCCCTGTCAGCTGCTCACCCTAGTTCAGGCCAGCACATTTGCAGCTGCAACAGTTGCTCACTGGAGCTTTTAAAGTCCACTGCTAAGCAGTGCCATACACATTTTAGGCCTTTGGTGCTCTGTCACTGTTCCGTGCTATCACTCCATGCACTGCTTTAGTATAAAATGTGTGACTAAATTCTGAATACCCTCAAACCCAGTTATAATTCTGTAAGGAAAAAGAATGCTCTACTATCCCCACTTAATTCCTTGTATTCTTTTTACAATTCAGCTCAGAAGTTTAGTAATTATCTGGAACAGGTGCTTAAAAACTGGTGCTCAAACTGAACTTCAAAATACCTGTCATCTAAATAACCTAGATAGGTAAACTTTTGTACAGCTCTCTGGACGTGGCATGAACAGCTAAGACTGACACAGAATCCCATTCCCTTCACAGTCAAGTTTGACTTGAAAACCATAGTGAGAGAACCAACAGAAAGAACCAATATCATTGTTAATAATATCAAACCTCAATATACTAATTTTAAGGAGTTTGTGAAATATCAGCAATTCTAATTTGTAGTATAAATCTAACGGCTATTTTTATACAGCCTATTTCAGGAAATCATGGAATGGTTTGGGGACTGATCAAAATGCAGCTGTTATGCACAAGTTGTTATGAGAACACTCAAAGTAACAGTAAATTCAATAAAATTCCAGTTTAAAACACAATTTCTTTTATAAGCACTCGTTTTTAGAAAGACAGTGACCACTGAAACAACTTATATTTCACTTCATTTCAAACACTTCCCTGAAAAGAAGTCTGTAAAAGGGTAAGTTAAAAATGCTAATTTATAAAACTCTGGATTCTAGCCACTAAATTCCCATGTAGGTAAGTCTTCATGCATGTAGATAGTTGAGGTATTTATTCCATTTTCAAAGTGGAACAACTTTGAACTAAAGTCCTTTCAGGAACTAACTGGCAGAAATGCTCAGGAAAACTTAGGTGAATTCATTAAAAGTATGATATTACAGAGTACTAACACCTTGCAAGGACACCCATTGGCATTAAATCAGGCTTTCATTTAATTCGACTTATTTTGCTTGTTAGTAAGATGAAATAAACTCAGACAAATCAGTTAGTTGCAAGACTATGTAAGAAACTACAGAATATGGGCTGTCTTTATGGGCTTAAATAAGTGTCTCGAAATCTGGAGGATTTCTTAATAAATAAGCTCAACTGAAATTCTGTGATCAAAGTTCCCTTCATTGCAGACAAAACAAGGCAGAAATCTGAAAGTGTCCAGTATGCAAACTGCTGGTAACTCCTGCTCTGCTCTCAAGTTTGGAATAATGGAATGAAGAAAAAAAAAATATCTCACTTTACTTCCTGATGGTATTTCTGAGTCTACTGTCCCTAGAGCAGATTAAAATAGTCTGAATGGTCTTGCAGTTTTTAAAGAATTACTGTGTAACAGAAAAGTTTAAGGCAACCGATGACAGTGTGCATAGTCATGCAAGACTGTGGCAAAATTAACTAAGTCCCAAGAACATATAAGGCATGCACTAAATAAAGCATCTTATTTTAAAATTAAAACTAGTCAAAATAGAGAAGGGATGTAGGAAGAAATCAGGCTACAAAGAAAACCCATAGTATGGCTGCCACTGGAACTCACAGCTGAGGTGCATCTGGGGCTTGATGAGAGATAGTTTGCTGCGGTGCAGCAAAGGAACTGCTTGAAGATGAAAGAACTGCGCAAAAAATATTTAACTTTCCCAGGACACTGTCTGTATAGGGTGGCATAAAGCACAAGAAATGGAAACCATTTATTTGTAAGCTGTTTTTCAAAGAGCTGTCGACTGATATACAAGGCTCCAACTGCCCCTTAGTGGACAAAAAAGGTACAGCAACCACGAATTTGGGAAGAAAATCCATTCATGATGCTGCACTAACCATAGCAGATTGCTGGATACGCTTTCAGACAGTGTGTAATTGAATTGTCAGTAAAACTGTAAATTTGAAAAAGCCTTCTAAGCAAGAATCTTTTGTAAAAGACCTGAATCACTATGCCCCTACATTGAACCTGGATATTTGCCTTTTCCAAAATACTCCCTTGCAAAAATGCAGTGAAAAGCTACAAAAATTGGAGAAGGGTCTTCTCCAAGAGGTGCTCATTCCTGGTGGTTCAGATAAATCACTGGGATTCAGTTATTCATCTACTTACATCTGGAACAGAATTTCTTGAACTTGTAACCCTTCTTCCCCAAAATTGTAGCTAAAATTCAGAACATTCTGCTTCATTTCACGTTTTGCTTGTCCAGTGCTATGGGGAAAAAGTGAATGCAAAACCAGACACTTTTTAGTAATGAAGATGATGGTTCAGCACAAAATGCAGCACACAGCCAACCTCAGTCTACCTCTTCCTGCTTCCCCCTCTCCTTCACATTTCCTCAAAATGTATGCCTAGGAGGGGAAGGATGAAGAATCCATCCTAGCAAACCCCGAGTGGCAATTATTGAAGCTTGTACTACCAGCACTTGCTTTTGGTGGACGTTCTTCTTGAAAACGATTTCCTGGCAGATGCAAGCTGTACTGCTTCTGGGAGGAGCAGACAGCAGATGCTCACCACGTGGTTTGGGCAAGCCCTGAACCCCTTCTTACAGAGGCCCTGTTGCACCCCAACATGCGTTCTCTTTGCACAGCAACACACGGACCCAGACAGGGCCCTGGTCCAGGAACAAAATGGACAGGAGTGGAGCTTTTCAGTTCACAGTTTCCAGGAAGGCCTGATGCCTTTGACAGACACACATGCTGTAGTTGGTTGCAGAAGGAGGGCAATACAAAGATAACTTCCTGAGCTGCTTTCCTCCAAAACTACTGAAGAGCAGCAAGGGATAGCACAGTCTGTATTTCTGAGGAGTGGGGGCTAGAACCTGCCATGACCTTTTTTTGAAATGAGGTGCAAGTGACTTAATATACATCTATTTCTGCATTTGCAAAACATCACAAGGTACTGTGATGTTATTTCCCTAATGTATGCAAAGAGCTTTGAAGACAGGACTCAAAAAGCAGATGTATGCCTATGATAAAAGACCTATTATATGTCCTCTGTTTTCTGGGGTTTCTAATTCTGACGTGAATATGCTCTGTGCTAAAACACCCTGAAAGGCCTCTGCCTCTTTAATGGGTGTGACCTACACATTTACAGATGTGGTCTCCATCACCGACACTGACAGCTCTGTGTACAGAAGAAGTGCACAGTGCAAGCACAGAGTGCACTGGAAGTATGAGAGGAAAATTATGTTCTCAAAATGTCACAGCCAATGCAAATTCCAGCTTTTTTGCCTTTTTTGTTTTGATTTGATTTAAAAAGGAGGCTTCCTATCTACTTACAGTCTATAATGTAGATCAGCAGTTGTTACTAGGAACAAAATTGGCAGTGATGTGCTGTAACACATCCTAATGCACTGGCTGATTTCATACAGAATACAGGATCATTTAAAACTGTGATTAGATTTTTTGAAAAACATAATTATAGCATAATGGCTTTTTAAAACCTTAAGGTAAGTGACACACTTCTCATATAACACAACTGCAATACCTATATTAGCCCTACCAAGATAGCTTTTATCTGATTTAAAACAAAATAGAAAGTACTCAACTTAAAGTCAAAAAGCCTGATGGGTTGATGCATTAGGCAAAACACGAAGTAGCAACACAGAGTGGAACGGGCCCTTTCTCAGGTGCCAAGAAAATCCATAGAGGCAAGGGCAGCCTCTGAACAGTGAAATCTCCGGGCTTGACCAAACATGAGTTGTGCACGAGATGTAAGCTGTAGAGCTTTTAAGAGTATCACATGCACTTGACACACAGAAGAGGAATGATCTCTAAAATAAAGCCTTCTTTAGAAAATTCTTCAGGAAAATTATAAGAAAGCAGGTGCTTCCAGAGAAGAGTCTCCAAAACGGTGTTAAAAATCTAAGCAAAATCAACAGAAATAGTTTTTAAGACTTTGGCTCTACAGGAAGTGACAATTCTCTACATAAACAGAAAGATGTGGCACTTGAATAAATACTGTTGAAAGCTTCTTCCCAATTCAATTTTTAAGAACTTACACCCATAATTAGCATTTCTGACCCTTTTTGAAAGCAACAGACTTGTCCAAAATCTGGCCTTCCTCATCCAAAATGGCAAATCACCAGAGACCACAGAACCTAACAATTCTAACAGAGTGCCTGTGCTCAGCACAGTACGTAGCATGGACAGACAGGGGTGTAAATGATGGGCAACAGTTTGGAAAGACAAAGTAGTCACTTATTCATTTTACAGGGTTTATAAAATAGCTGCAATTATCAATAGTCCCCTAAAGTAATCTTAATACAATTGCAGTACCTAAATCTTTACAGCTAACTCCACCAACATAAACTGACAAATCACACGAATCAAAGAACTTCAACAGGATAAAAAGTTCATTTGCTCAGTTTAAAGTTGCCATAGATGATGACTATTTCAGGCTATGTATTCCTGTATTTATGGGATTTTCTGCATCCCATCACTGCCATTTCAACATATTTGAGATTCTACAGAGATGATAGAGGCTGCTCTTGAACATCTAGCATAGGGAAAAATGCAGCTGGTGTTTGTGTTCATGTCAGCTTTGTATCATAAAAGCAAAAATAAAGAAAAAAGAAAAAGGAATGAAGGAAAAGAGCAGGGGGGTGGTGTGTGTGTGGAAATTAATTAGGAAGCAAAACAGCAGCAATAAAATGTTTCCATTGTGGAACCTCCGTAGAGTGAATTCAGATAAATCAAAATCATTTAAGCTATTGTTTGATGCTCAGTATATTAGCAAAGTAAAATGAAAATCTCATTTCAATGCATTCCAAGATAGGAATCAATAATTTCAATTCCTACTCACCTCAGCAGAAGAAAATTAATAATAGAGGTAGCACCAAATACCCTATCAAGTTCATCACTTCTGGCTATCCATATGCCTGTGAGAAGTATTAGACATTAACTGCTACACAAATGATCTGCCTTCTGCGTACACAAAATGTGTCTGTAAAGGACATATCTTTTCAAGTAAGTTCTAATGACAATATGTGCAGATCTCTGCATGTACATTCTGCTTGTATCCTTTGAAAATTTGTCCTATAGTGAATTTGGTCAGCAAAACAAGGAAGAGACTGACTTCACTATACCAGGGTTCCACAAAAACACTTTATTTACCTAGCCTAGTAATCATTCAAATGGTAGGAAAAAAAAATCCCCACCATCCTCCCCCCTTCAAAAACCTCCCAACAAGTTAAGCTTTTATTTCATCAAAATTTAAGAAAAATTTTAAAAAAATTAAAAAAGCCTCCTACTCACACTGGAGAAGCTTTATATCTATTAGGAGTTCCAGAGTCAGAAGAATCACCACCAATACTACACAGGCTACCAGGAAACTGTTGAGACTTGCACTGAGCAAAAATACCTGCCACACAGTTGCTCGTCTCCCACAGCACGGTTTTAGCCAGTTAGATCTAAGGAAATAAAATTAAAAGGAAAAACAAGAGAAGAAAAGAAGAAGTGAAAAAGGAAGAGAGCTAAAGAGCAGTGAACTCAGAATGACAAGTTCTGCTGTTAAGAATACACTCAGCAATAATGTATTAAAACTTTGCAAAACTCACTTTTATTGGTTTCTTTACTGAGAAAAACACTTTACGAAAAACTTCACCCTGGGGATTTTATGTATGCTCCCAGCCCTTTGGAGCATACTGGTGTTCAAGTGCCTTCCAATGCAGCGAGTAATGCAGCCCTAATTATCATACACACTTTTCAAACTTTCTTCCTGTCTTACTATTTTTCATGTCTTTCTATTTTGACACACATGCGGCATTCACTTATCTGTGAGTACCAAGGCATAGCAGGATTCTGTGATTACGTTAGAAACTAATGATGTTTTTCAAGAATATCTCTTGCACCTTTACCCTTGCTCTACTATGAGACAAATCAGATGATTGCTGCCAAGTCTAGTTTGCAACAATCAGTCTATGACATCATGGAAAAGAGTAATAGGAACGCGGAAAACACTAAGAATAAGCTCAGTGGTCCCACAGCTACACCTGTACTAGCAAATACACACAGCCTGGCAAAGTGTCAGCAACTGGCCAAGGCTGTCTAGCTTGCCTGGCTCTCATCAATCTGTTTGTGGACCAGGCCAAAAAGAACTTTCCCAGAGTTCAGGGTAGCATAGTTTGGGGGACAACATGCACCAGAGACTGCTCCCAAACCTAGTTGAGACCCCCTTGCTTTGGAGGAAAAAGGAGGTTTAGGCAAGATGAAGGAAGCTGTGTGAAGGCTGTAAGGACCAGAACACTGGAAGGAAATAGATGAATCAGTAGATACTGCACTAGTATTGTGCTAATGCAGATACGTATTTTCAAGGGAGTTGTTAAAAAAATAACCTTTTCTTTCTTTTGAAAATGTTTGTCATAGGAATAACAGTAGCAAAGCATTCAGAAGCATAAAGCCCATCCTGATACTTTTTTTTTCTCCTAAAATCCCCCAGTACTTTTGCTTTGATACAATGATGTATAAATTTTCATCATAGCATTCTGTAATGTTCTTGTACTGGCTCACCTCAGAAAGTTCTGATGCTTGCCCAACACTTCATATTTTCAAACCACTGTAAATACACATTAGCTAACAAGTAGCTGATGTGATTTATTAACTAGGGCTTAAGAAGCTGCAAGCATACAGAAGTGTGGTGCAGTAACCACACTGCCTGCACCAAAATATCAATACACAGAAATCAATGGCATACAAGAAAATATGATGATATTGATCAATTCCAAATAAGCAACTCCAGACTCAATAACCCATGTTACAAACAAACATCCAGGGAAACATTGTAAAACACTCTTTTAATATACCCACACTCAAGAATGAAGGAGAAAGTGATGCTAAACATAGCTCAGAGACTTGACACTTTGAAGCAGCTTCTCAAAATTAAGCATATCAACTAAATACTTGTACTCAGATTGCCTGATTACCTCACCTTAAAAGATGTCCTCAATTGACTCTTAAAACTTCAAAGCAGATTTGACAAGTGTTGCTATCAGGAACTTGCCCTTAGTTTAACTTTGTTATGGTTCCTGCCTGAATATAGGATGCACTAGGTTTTCAAATATTCATTTTTATAAAATAAGAAAAAAATGGGATAGGGTCTTTTTGCAAGCTTCATCTTTTACTTTATTTTATATCATCTCAAAATAGGTAAGTACTCTTTACTGCAACTGCTACTTTGGATTTTTCAGATCTTTCTAAAAATAACGCTGGAGAATGGCCCTATTTAAATAGAACAGGTTTTAGTTATTTTCTCTTCTTACATTTATCTTCCTTTTTCCAAAAAAGCCCATTTTGTCAGCATTTTCATATTGCAGTTTTTCCTCTTTCCTGTTATCAGAATGATCAGCAGAGGGCCTAAGTACATTCCTTTAAAAGCTCTACCTAATCACAATTTTCAAATATACCAAATGTACCAGCAGGAATAAATCAACTGTGATACTCAGTACATGCTACATATTACCGTGATAATCATTGTTCAAAACCATCATTACTTATAGAATGCTAAAGAACGTGGAGTTGTTCAGCTGCCACAGTACTAACACTCCACTGATTCCAAAATGCTTATGAACTAAACAAAACAAAACAGTTTATGATTGAAAAAGAATTCAACTTAAGAGGTCAAGTGCAGCTCATCTGCAAGTTTACATTACTCATAAAATATATAAACTGATTTCAAAGACACAGAATTGTTTAAAATTTAAGCACTGAAAAAACACTTCCAGTTTCATATCTTAATATGAAACATATCTTCATATCTTAATTTACTACACTGAGAAGCATATGTTCAACGCTTGTCCTTGCACAACATTTAGTGATCAACGTCTGCCTGGCAGACCTATTCCCAGACTTCCTCCAATACCTCTGAATCCAACGACATTAACAATCACAATGTGCTCTAAAAGAAGCACTGGATGGCTTCTTTTCTGAGTGTTGCTTAACTAGCTTATTTCCTGCTACTTCTACACTCCTGTATAGTACAGTCCTGATCCTGCCTTGGCTTGTTGTTCTTCAGGTTTTGATTTTTTTACTCCTTACCTCTTATAAAGACTAGACATAAATAACAAAGGTACTATACTCCAACTGGGATTATATTTTAGATAAGCCTGTTGACATGCTAACCATACTGATTTCTAATACACAAATCTCATCTCCTTCAACCCTGTGACTTATCTCAGAGTTCTATCTCTCCCTACCGATGTGTAAGTGCATGTCCATTCATCCAATGAGAAATCTGGCATTTGAGTTTAAACTTACCTTCCAAACCCTGGCCATTTCCCCTGCAATACTTTACACTAAGCATAAAGCCCAGTTTAGAAACTCAGCTATGCAGACCTTTCAAAAAAACGACAAAAGTTAACTTACACAGCTCAAATTCACAAAGAGATCACATAATAACCATATACAAATAAAACAGCTTTTTCTCTCACTACAGACAAAAAAAAAAGTGTCCCACTTTGTTCAGAGAGCAAGTACAACTTCTTTTGGTGTCCTGACTGTGTTGTCTGTGGATACTCTACACTAGATGCACACAAGTAAAATACGACTTATGATAACTTTACTGTGTCACTTCAAACAGGCTCATTAGGTACCTCAGTTACTCCATCTGTACAACAGGAATATTACTTAACCTCTCTTACAATGCCTGGATGAAGTAAATAAATGTACTAACATGGCAATTTCTGTGAGTGATACAGGGTTGCAAAGTTTTGTTAGGAGACATTAAAATATATTTAGTGTAATTTTACCAGTGTAATTTTTAAAGACACTTTCACACATGGCTTTGTAGAAAACCAATCTGTCATGAAGACTGCTAGTTTTATTAAAAAACAGCTTGGAAAAAAGAACATAAGGCAAAACCGGGAAAGGTTTAACATATTTATTTGGTAACGATCCACTACAAACAATTTGTTCAAGCTGTTAACAGCTGTCACTGTTTCTATTTTCTGGTTCTGCAAGCAAATACTCCAAAATTCTGTGTTACATCTTACCCTGTCTTTTTTACTTTTTGGCTAAACAGCAAGTATTTGCATCTCACAAGATGGCTACAATCAGAAAACAGAAGGATGGATGAGATCCAAATCACTCTCTGAAGGAGCAGAAAGTCCATGGTCAGGAAGTGACAGACACAAAAGGGCTGAGCAACAATATAAAATCTGGCTGAGACAGCAGAACCTCACAGCAGGCTCCAGGTAGCAGCTGAAGGCCACGAGCAGCTACAAGGAACAAACAGAGCTCTGCCCCCTTTCCCTGGACTTCTACGAATAAAGCTTAACTACAGAAGTTTAACTATTGAGAGCACACCGTCATCCTTTTTTCTCCTAAAAGTTTTACTCTTTCAAACCCAATGCCATTTCTTGGAGGACTGCTGCAAAACTCTGTTGCTCAAATGGCAAGAAAGATTCCCCCAGCTTTCTGTCTGAAGTCTTACATGGCCAGTTTATACATATCTGCTCTTGTGGCAATATTGTTCTTTAGCTTGATCAGTTCCCTTGCTGGCATTTTGTCCATGACGCATTTAGACATAGCAATGGCACCAACTCACATAATGTAATTAATCCCATGCTTTTTGTAAAACATACAGATTTTAGTAATGTCCTAGTAGTCCCTTCTGCCTATGAGTACAGACAAGTAGAGTGGTACATAACATTCTGGAACAAATTTAATTACATGAATGCTTCTCAGCTCTATGTGAAGTACTTTACACTTTCTAGGATCATTTGTGCTGTCTTTATAGGTTTATATCACAATACTTGCTCACAGACATCCTGTAATTACTTGGTATAGCACTCTTTCCATTAGAAGATTGCCTATTAGTTTTTTCCTTTTTATGCTAAGATCTTTAGCATGATTGATCAACCTTTAAGAAACATAAGAACAGCCAAACTAGGTCAGAACAAATGCTGGGTATCCTGTCTCCAGTAGTGGCCATGAGAAGATGTCTCAAGATGAATATGAACATAGCAAACATATAATACTTCCCCTTAAAACTCTCAAAGCATCCAATTATTTTCAACTTGGTGACTTCCTGAGACATATGTAGTTTCTAGATTCTACTTAGCAATCTTCAATGACTTTCTCTTCCACAAACTTGTCCAACTTCCCCTTAAGGCTACATAAACTATGAGCAACCACACATCCTTTAAAAAGTACTTCCACACATCTACCACCCTCCGTGCAAAGAGCAACTTCTTTTTGTTTCTTTTGAACTGGGCTTGATCTATTAACATGATCTAGTGGTGGTGGTGTGTGTCAAACCTCACTGTATCACAGATTTTGTAATCTCAATCAAATCTCATGTCAGTCTTCTCTTTTCCAGATTGAAGAGTCCTGGTTTATGTATTAACATCCAACGGAAGTCGTACCACATCTTTGATCACTGTTTTACTTTGAATCTTTTCCAGTTCTTTTATACATACCATATCCTTTTTGACAGGGACCAGAACCATGCTCACATTCAAGACATGGACAAAACTTGGATATAAAGAGAGGTACAACAATGGCCTCTCTTTTAATCTCGGCTCCTTTTCCTAGCAAATCCTAACATATGAGTTACCTTTAGACTGCTGCTCAGCATTTAGCTAACCTTCTCATGGACTGTCCCTTCCAGACTAATAATGGAATCAGGGAATTGTCAGAGTTGGAAGGGAACTCTAGAGATCATCTAGTCCAACTCCCCTGCCAAAGCGGGATTGCCCAAAGCACATTACTCAGGACTGCATCCAGGCGGGTCTTGAAGGTCTCCAGAGAAGGGAACTCCACAGCCTCCCCTGGCAGCCTCTTCCAGGGCCCTGTCACCCTCACCCTAAAGAAGTTTTTCCTCATATATGAATGAAGTTTCATATGTTCCAGCTTGTGTCCACTGCCCCACGTCCTGTCACAGGGAACCATTGAGAACTGTCTGACTCCATCCTCCTTCAACCCAACCTTTTAGATACTTGTAAACATTAATAAGATCTCCCCTCAGCCTTCTCTTCTTCAGGCTAATGAGTCCCATATTTCTCTTTTCCACATTTCTCCTTTGTCCTATTGCTTATCCATCTTTCAGTTTTTGTACCAAGCCATACCTTCTCCAATTTAGTCTATTAACTTCAACATTAAACAAGATAAATCAAACCCACGTAATTTCCGCTCTCCGAGAAAAAGCTTTGCAAACCGTGGTCTGTGGGCTACAACTACTACATTTCTACCCACAAAAAGTACCATGTAAATGCAAATACTGTTGGAAAAATACAAAAGATCTACAAATCAAAACATATGAAAATCACTAAGCCAGAAAATTAATTACAGTTCTTTACTTAGAGTAGCGCTCCCTCTACCAATTGGTGTTACTGATAAAAGACATCTCAGAGAATTTAGGTACTGAGTAAACACAGTAACAAGCTATTCTGGGAAACATTTACAAAGACAAACACTTAAAAGGATCTGCATAGAAAAAAGTTTCTAAATCACTGAACATCCCTGCAACAGCCCAAAATTTCATGTATTCTCTAGTGAAGAGCTGGTCACCTCACAGGTTCCATTGTGCTGAATGCTTATTTTCTGCTGCAGTGCAGGTCTTAGATTTGGACCAGAGCAGAGAGAGTAGCAGTGTCTGACTACTGCACTACTAGTGCAGTACTGCACAAAGAACAAGTTAGCACTACAGTCTCATTCACTGTATTTTGCTGTTAAGGTTTTGCACCATCGTTCTGGATTCAGACTGTGGCTGAAAGTGAAAAATAAATGTAAAGTCACTTTTATAAACACAAGGAGCCTGCTCACTACATGAAATAGTTCTGCCCTCCCAAACCTTTGCACTTTATCTTAAGCTTGGACCTCATTACTTATGACCTATCAAAATGATGTGCTCCAGGATCTGCATGAGGTGCACAGAACTTTTCAGAAAAGGGACTGGGTTTGAATTACGCTGCCAGATAAAGACAAGCAGAGGAGAAAATAAAAGAAATGCAAGAACTTGGTCCATTCAAGTTCTTTTAGTTAAAGCACCTTTAAGCTTTGTAAAAAACACAAATAAAATACCACAAACAGATCAAAATAAAAACTTAAATATTAATATAAACCCCAAAAATAACAGCATCCACTTGAAGACAGACTGAAGGAACAGACAGCCTTTTCTCACAGAATGGGGTGAATATATTCATCAGTGAAGGCTTGCAGTTTTGAAAGGAAAAGCTCGTGACTTTTTCCTGTGTTAACTTCTGAATTTCTGAACATCTCTGCTCTCAGAGTTCAGTTGTGGTTTCCCTTCCTTTTTATGCCTCCCTATCTCTTCCTGTAGGTTTTCCCCCAGATATTCCTACTGTTTAATGCACTTTCTAGTTGCAACCAAACAAATCTAAGGCTGTGAACATATGATCAGAGATGATTAAATTACAATGGCGTGACTATTTACAGATAATGTCAAGTGAGTCACACTAACTGTATGAACTCCCAACCTTTATAACTGTTGATGTAAAACGTGGTATTTGAAAACATCTTCATGTTTCAAGTTTTTTTAAAAAATATAATAATTTTAAAATACAAAAATTCAAGAGCAGCAATCAAAAGCAAATCAAACAATTTAAAGTTGGTATATCACTCTCCCTTGGTTCTCACCTCTACTAAACACAGATCCTTACAGACAGGCTCGCTGCTTAACTGCATGTTCACAAAAAAAAAAAAAATTATAGTCTCCTAGAGAAAACATTTACATACTCTTTTCATGGAAACTGAGTTTAGTGCAGACACAGACTCTCCAATGAATTCACAAAGAGAACTAGCGACTTTGCTGCTGCTTTTTATACATGAGTATCACCTAATCTGTTACAGATACGTTAGAAGTGTAGACCACAAGCTCTCCTTGGCATCCAAGGAACACTTTTTGAATGAGTTTATTTCTCATATACATGTCTCCAGCCTATGCCTTGACCATTTCTGCAATGTCTAAGCATGGAGCACAGTAGCAGTATCTAAGGATAATTCTATCAAGTTAACTGCAGGGCAGTACAGCAGGAATAATAAGTAATGAATATCACATTCATATTGGTTCTGAGAACCAAGCTACTATTTCTTCACAGTGCTACACAGGGTGGAAGAGATATACCTTATAAATAGAGAATTCTATAAAGTCACATAAACTCAAAATATTTTAGTTACATATTGTTAGCATTTATCAGAAAAATTCTTTTTGCTAAAGTGTTAAGATCCATACTTGTACTTACACCAGGCACATTAGCCTCACTGTAGCTAGGAAGCAAGCCAGCTGCAGGAATCCCTCCCATCCCACATGGGGAGGCCACAGGCACCTCACTCCTTTTCAGTGCAAAGAAGGCAGTATCAGTCCCTGCACGTGACTTATTATGAGAATATTTGCAGTGCAGATTCTATCCAACTTCACCAACTTCCATCATGTACCCTGTTTGAGAAATCTACAAAAGGAAAATAATTGCTCAGCCCACATATTTTGTGTTTTCTTTGAGGGTTTCAGGGAGAGCAGAATGATTTTTCTTGCGTGATTACCCGTTCACTACTTACAGGTGTACTTCAGGGACAGGCTTAACGCACTGACTAATCTGCAATCCTTTCTCTGCTGTTTAACACAGGGATCAGCATTGTAAACTAAAAACTAAAACTAAAACCAGCTCAAACTGCCCACAAAATTCTTTCAACAACAATAACAGATGGGAATCGACTGCCCTGAGACTTTGACAAGATAGAGCAAAGACCAAACTGCACAATTTTTATTCCAATATTTTTAAAGCAATGGGAATTTTATTCCAATATTTTAAAAGCAATGGGAATGTCAGTTTACATATGGTCTGTCTAACAAGAGACAGACCATAATTTTCATTTATTTTTGCTTTTCCTTTTCTTTTTTTTTTTTTCTTTTCTCATGGGAGGGGTAGTTAGTCTGATGCCATCTGAGAATATCCAGGCACACCAAGAGGGCTGAGCTGCAACCCACCTATTCCTATATACCTGGTTTATTGAAAGAAACATTCTTTCAGACAAAACAAAAAGCTCTCCTAGTTAGCAACCAGGTTAAATTTGCACTTATGCTTGGACCCTGAACATCATCTGGCCTTAAAGAAGGAAAGTTAGTGGAAAGCCTCAGGGTGCACACAACCAG
Source organism: Pedionomus torquatus (assembly GCA_013398155.1). Lineage (NCBI taxonomy): Eukaryota > Metazoa > Chordata > Aves > Charadriiformes > Pedionomidae > Pedionomus > Pedionomus torquatus. The sequence continues at coordinate 95,587 of VZRU01014325.1, forward strand.
AAGATTCCTTTATTGCCAACTCATTAATCTCTAAATTCATGTCTATCTTGTTGCTCTGTGCGTGGAGATGGAGACTTAATAGTGATCAAGTGAACTAGGGTGTCCTGGTTTGAGGTAAAATGAACTA
>VZRU01014328.1:240-12297 GCA_013398155.1 Pedionomus torquatus
TCCCCGCGATGCCGGAACGGGGCCTGAAGCAGGAGGGCAGCAGCCGGCAGCAGCCCGCAACGGGACTGCTCAACAGCCAAGGCCGCCAGGATCGTCAAAACCCAACGCTTACGCCCAGGGACCTCGCCCTGGAAAACCCGCCAGGTTCGAGTTGGTGCTCGAAACACCCCGAAGGCGAGGAGGAAGGACGTTCCAGGCAGAGCAGCAGGGGCACCGGACGCCCAACGCTCAGAACACGAGAAGTTCCCGGACCTTCATCTCTCAGCAGTGCTTGCTTGAAAACTAAGCCTTCATCCTCCTCTCCACCCGGGTGCGCACAGCCCCTCCGCACGCAGAGGCTGAAACTTACCCAAATTCACGCTTCGTAGCGCCTCAGATTTCCACGAGGACCAAAACGCTCCCAGGCCTCTCAGCAACTCTGATTGTTGATGCACGTATTTCTTTAACGACACAACACAAGCTTGATGGGCTTTAGAAACTGCCACAAGAACACTGTGTTACCAAGAAAGGTTTTATTCTTTTTGCCAGTAGCTTTGTTAATTGCACAAAAAAAAAAAAATTTGTTTTGCCATTAAAACATTTTCACACATCCTATTCTGAATGACAAGCATTAATTAAAAACAAGGCAAAAAAAATAAAAATTCACAACCTTAATTAACTATAGGATCTATCAATGAGGAAAAGAAACTGCTTTTCTTACAAGCTCTTCACAAATGTCACATTTTCTCTTTAAAAAGGAGGGAGACAAAAAAAGCAAATTGCTAAACCAGAAATCTTCATAAAAAGGAACTTTACAGAATTGTCAACAATAGTAAGACAACATTGACTAGCCAGTTTTATTAGAGCATCTCTCAATCCACAGCTTCACCCCCTTCCCCAAATCTCAGGCCTAGGAACAGATAAGATCCATGTTCAGAGGCTACAGACATAAATACAAGAATCCAAGTGAGACTGACATGAGTCAGTCTCAAATAGCATCTGAAACAGTCTGGTTTTTGCCATTTCCATCCCTCCTCTTCACTTCGCCCCCACTTCAGATCTCTGGGTCTCCTCCTGCTTCTCCCCAGCAGATTTGCGACTGTAGAGCCAGCTGGGCAACTCCACCCCCACCCCCGCGCCAAAGCACTGCAGTCACACCTTCCCAGGATAAATTACAGTGTATAACTAGTCTGCGCCTGCCGCTCCTACATAAATAACCATCTCCATTTTGAGAACTACAGTATTTCTGGAAAACAAAACCACAGCAGTGAGCTGCCATGGGATCAGTTCTTCCTCTCACAAATATGGTTCTTGGAATTAACCAGGAAATACACATCGTGGGACTTGACAGCTCCTTTTGTATTCTCGCTCTATCCAGAGGCACCACAAAGCAAGAAAAGGGGGGGGCAGATCCTTCATGAGCTTTGCTCAGCCCCATTCACCTTCACCCTGTCCGAGAGCCCTGCGCAGGGACAGGTCAGGGACACTGCAGCACTGCCCCAGCTCAGCTCAGCTCTGCTCCGCACCGGAGCTGAGGCAGCACCTCCCTCTTCCTTCCCTAAACACTTCTTATGCTATAAAACCTGTAGTCTTATATCCCCCAGATGCCCCTCAAGAGATCACTTACATGAACGTGTATTAACTGTGGCATGTTTAACCAAGGACTGCTGATGCAAACAGCTGAGCTCTTCTGGATGGGGGAAGCGCAAGCGTGTCCAAAGCAGGCTAATGGCTGGTTACCCTGGGTAGTTATATGTGCCTTTAATATGAGTATCTACATGCAGGATGACAGTTGCTCTGCCAAAGAAACGTGTATGTATAACTAGTATTGTCCACATCTACCACTGACAAACAGGCAAAGTGATGGCTAACGGATCTACTACTAGATGTTCACCACAGGACATAATGCAGAACACAATATTAGCCCACAAATAATAGTAATCACAGGAGGCAAAATATTCAACAAAGTAACATTTATAGCATTAGGCGTTAGATGTCATGATTCGTAATGAGTATCTGATACTTTCTGTCTCTTAATAAGGTGCCCCTGAACCATACGCACGTGCTGCCCAAAGCAGGATCGGTAAGAAATCTTAACCCACAGGAAAATTTCCCTACACAGCCATTAAGTTCCTAGAAAAATAAGATGGTGGGAGGGACAGACCTCACAGATTTAAAGGAACTCGATCTAATTCGAGTCTGCTTTATTTCCTTTCAGAATCCCAACCCAAGGGAGGAGATTGTGCCACTGAGAAGTGATTTTGGCCAATAAAGTTTCTTACTGGTATTTTACTAACTCTCAAATCTAAAATGCAAGAACCCTCCTAAAAGGCTAATATTGAGATTAAAAAACAAAAATGACCCACACTGTGTGCCATTTTGGAGAGACAGGCACCCTTTGGACTCTGTGATGCTCTGTTATAAACGCTGACAGCATCTCTGTCCCCAGCCTTGGCATCTGCAGTTCAATTCTCACGTTTCTAGGTTAAAGCTCAGCCTTCCATTTTTTCTGACTAGTATTTCAAGAAGCCGGCATCTGGCCACAGGCAGAGTCACAGGTACAGGGAACAGCCTCATGCTGTGCTACTGTTGTATCCAGAGTAGTAACACTACAAACACGTATGGAAAGTCTGACATGTATAAGGATCTCTCATCAGTACACAAACTATCCCTGTGAGGTAGGTAATCATCACCCACCTTTAAAGATGGGCAAACAGGCTTAGAGATACCATGACCATGCAAAGGCCAGAGTGTGGAAAAGAGCTCGGGATTCTCGATTTCTTGGCTTGATGATCATTCTTGCCCCTTTCAGACTCACTACTCTGCTTGTGACACTACCACAATCCAAGACACCTTTGTAATTATTGATTACAAGGGTTAAAAAAAAAACAACCAAAAACAAACCAAGAAGGAAAGCAACACAAGCTAAAGCCAGGAGCAACCCTAAGGTTTGTTCCTTCCACAAAGAAAATATCTCCGGCTCAGTTTTAGGCTGTGTGTTTCTCTTGCAGTTTTCTCTGCAAACATGCTGATCTCCACTGCTGTTTGTGGGATGGGCAGCTGTGATTAGCATTTTAGGAGGCTCGTTTACACTAGCATTCTTACATTTTCCGTAAGGTTTGTGTTCCCTAACCTACTGTTGTCCATACAGGGGAAGACATGGATGCAATCTGTTCTTAACAGTACAAGGAATTCCTCCATCAAGGTGCTGGGGAGGTGGAAGTTTAAAAAGAAACAGAATCAAGACAGCACTGCATGTAACCCCGTTACCTTCTGGAACTGCCATTCTCCTCCATGGGAGGTGCTTTGTTCTCTAACAGTGGTCGATTAACAGGAATGCTCCTCACCTAACTTGGGACCAAGGACTTTAGCGATATTCACAGGTAGGTGGGATGTATGTCACCTGTCCCCTTGATGCAGAGTCCAACACAGGCATTATTTCACAGCAAAGAAGAAAAGGGATTGTTAGAAACAGCGTCTTTGACAAGCATACAAAGAGGAAAATAAAAGCAGCCAAGCAGCAGATTTCTGGCAGAGTTGCCTCAGAGCTTCTGAACAAGCCGCCACTGGTCTGTTCCATGACTGTCAGTGCATGGCATGGATTTTTCTAATTAGACTGCAACAATCCGAGCCCCCTCCTCCCCCCCTTCTGCCACCAGGGGAAGGCTCACCGCAGCAGCTGCCTCCATGGCAGATCTCAAAGTCTGTGTATAAAAGGAAATGGAGAGACAGAGATGGACTGGTCCAGAGTTAAAACCCAGTATCATAATAATATTAATCAATAATCATAGTATTAACAGTAAGAACGGTGCAGCCTAGTGGATGTAGGCCCTGTACACTGCAGACATGTCGTTGTCTGATTGGTCCAATGCTTTTGCTCTTTTATAGACCTAGAGAAGAGAAATTAGAAAAGGATCAGTGTCTCTGCTTGCTCGATGCCTTTCCCCAGCAGAAAAATACCTTTGCTGACCACTGAAGACTACAGAATGTCAAGTAATTAGAAAAGCACAGATCAGAAAACACCAGGTCTCGCCGAGGCCATCTGCATTTACTGATGGGACATTCTAAGGGCTTCTACAATTAAAACAAATCCAACTGCACCCTAGTCAAAATATACTTCAGTTGCTGCTTCCTCTTCTCAGAGATGATATAATTCTTATATTTTCGTCTCTCGGTGACAAATGGTTCTACTGAAGTGACACTGAGTAATACATCTGACCACTGAACAACTCTTACCTCGTTGGCAGCAGCTGCCATGGGAGTTGGGTGGTTGACAGAATCGCCAAGTGCAATAGCTAATCTAAGATCCTTCTGTATGTATTTCAGGTAGAAATCAGGTTTAAAGTTTCCTTGCAAGATATCTGTTGAGAGGAAAGTGTGCAAAAAGTAAGCATGACAAAAGTAAACCAATCCCACACTGCAAGGGCACGCAAGTCCCTTTCCTGGGCTGATCACTGGGAACACCCTTTTAGCTCTTCTGTTTCTTGGCTGCCTATCTTCATACAGCCCCAGCAGATAATGACACTATTGCCCACCGACAAGCATGCTCGGATTTCTAAGCAGCTTGCCATTCGTTTCACTTACTACCCTGCCCCAACGAAATCCTCACTGTGAGCTCAAGTCCTAAGCAGGCTGTAGACAATGCAGTGCTTGGAGTGCATTCTCACAAGCCCTGGCTATGAAAGGGAAGGAACGGAACTCAGCTTTTCATTTCCAGAATGCCTAAATTACCCAGAATCCCAGGCCGATGAAGACGGGATGGCTATTCTCTCCCTTCTGCCATTATGTGAAATGCTGCTAGGTTGTGGCAAATGTCCTACAACAAAACAATGTAAGAGCACTTTACTTTGGCACTTCTGGTCCAGGAAGATGCTGGCAAGTTGTCCCTGATTGAGGATATCCAGAAGGGTCTGTTGGGATTGGCCAGTCACTTGAGCCAAAGTCAGTCCTTCTGCTATCGTTGCCATGAAGCTGCCTTGGACCATGTTCACAATCAGCATCATCTTGGCAGCATTGCCTACTTCACCTGGGAGTGAGACATACCATTGGGCATTCCTCCAGAAGAGATACAGCAGTCTTGTTCCCCCGTCCCACACAGCATGAACACTACCAGACTCTTCATATCAAGCGCTTGGCCGTTCTCTCTTCCCCTGAAAGGCTTCAGAAAACTTACTCATTTTCCAAGCACTCAAAGGAAGGGAGAAATCATAACAAAGTATGATTTAAAATAAAACCATCACAGATCCTCCAAAATGAGCCAGTATTCAAAAAAGAAAACTTAGGCTGGAGGCTCTGAAATTGGCCAAGTTCCAGAAGAGCAGGCCAGTTTCCCACATTGCCCAAGGAGACAAGAAAGACACATGCCTCTGGGACTCCTTGCTGGAATTTCCAGCACTTCTTGAACTAAGAAACTGCTATAAGGGCCTCCATGTTTCAATTACCTAGAAAAAAAGAGGTCTTCCCCATCGCCTGGAAACAGCTACTGCAGTCCTCATATAAACCCCTGTCGCCAGCTGCCAGGATCACAAGCATCCCATCATTAGACAGCTGCTGATTGCCCGAGACTGGCGCTTCCAAAAAGCGACCACCTCGGGACACTATCACCTGGAAAAAGAGCATCTCTGGTTAGCTCTGCATGAACAGCACACATTGATGCTGAGTAGGCAGCACAGCAAGAACACTGTTTAGGGCATTCCTGTCCCTGAGGACAGAATTTTGAAGTAGAACAAACAGCTGAGGCACACAAACAGGAGAGGAAAGCACTAACACGTGACGTGCTGCATCCTGCGAAGGGCACTTGAGACCAAAAGTTGCCCTCACACTCCAGCAACACTTTCCCACACCCATCACTATTGTGCATGTTTTAAGGAGTTGAACTTAACAAGCTTTTGCCATGGCATTCTGTAATGGCAAAGGAACCAGTGCTGAACTTGTACACGTGGTGTAGAAATCTCAGAAGACAGATATTTTCCTCTTTGTCTCCAAAGAGGAAAGGCCTTTGACAGATGTCTTTAGACAGAGGGTTACTAATGACTCTTCATTTTCCAATGAAGAACGAATTTTACTAATGACTCTTTATTTTACAAACTCACATTACACACTATTGCATCACCAACGTGTCTGCTTAAAACATCACCAAAACTAGCTTCCCTTCCTTGTGGCCTTTAGTGCAGAGGATAACAATCAAGATACCAAAGAGGAAATCCAAGATACCACATCAGAAATAATTAGAACATTTCTAAAGAAATCCTCTCTGTAATAGGATGAAACATGAAGACATTCTTTTTCCCCCCCCAACTAGAACATCTAAAGTAAGCAGATTATGCATTGTATCAATTTAAGGACAGATATTCGTCCAGACAGTTGCTTTCTCCTTCAGTTTGCTACAAAATGCCAACCTGGCTATAAACACTTAAGGGATCAAAATTTGGCTGGCTGTTTGCAGTGGTACCAGCTAACAGCCCTGCCAAATCTACATGCTTTTCTGTTACCACCAGGTGTATCTCATTCAACTTTGTTTGCTGGTCAGGATTTAAAAGTTTATTTTGTCTCATTTGTCTGGGGACTTGAGTGTCTCCTAAAAGAAGCCCAAAAATTCTTTACAGTTATCATCATCATTGTACTGCCTGAAGCAACAAGAACTGCAGTGCTGCTGCTGAATCACAGATGTTAGAAGTTCAGTTCAATGTGGTTACCTGGGCCAACTCTGTGACTGTATCTGCATCCACAGTGGACATATCCACGTAACACTTCCCTGGGCGAATCCCCTGCAACACTCCACTCGGACCAAGTACCAGCTGTGGGGAACAGAAGAGCGGTAAAGCAATAGGGTGTCTGCAGAGACATTCCAATCCTGCAGGACAGCAGTTCAAGTGAGCCTGGGACTGCAGTGGTGGACTCCTAGAGGGATATCAAAACCTAACCCCCAAGGGATTATTTTATTACAACTATGATTTTTGAAGGGACGTTTATTTTTACATAGCAGTGCTGCCCAGCTTGTACAATGACCCAGGCTACCGTGGTTAGCAGGAATCGGAAGTGGCATTCAATGACTATCTTGTAGTCTAGCTGGAGGAAGAAAAATAAGAGCTAATCCTTACATCCTTTGCTGCTTTTGGATCTGATACACAGGCAAAGGTGATGTCACAGGTGGAGACAACTTCAGCAGGGGTTCTTCCAAGCCGTGCCCCCTCCTGGATGAACAAATCACACTGCAAAAGTCACAAATCCAAATGTAAGAAAAATTAAGTACAGAGCAAATGGGTTCTCTAGCATTTTGCTGAAACAAACTGTGCTGCTGGACCCAACACAAAAGGAGTCAGGCGTATTAGTTACACAGCAACTGGGCTGTCTTCTGTTGGTTTGTCCCCACAAATACACAAGGGGCTCTTTTGCAGCCTTTCTGAAACCCCAAGGGAAGAACTTTGAAAGACAGACACAGGAAAAGAGAATGCTTGGGTGAAATATGAGATTGAACGTTGTGGGTTTTGGAAGAGAGACGAGGGGAAAAAAACCTGGTAAACAGACACAGCAGAAGGTGTTACTGGACAGTAAACAGGAACATGCACAGCTGAGACTGCTAAGTGTTTTAGTGGGCTGATGCTTCAAAATCTTAGCTCCTTCTTACCCTCTCCTCTCATACATCCATATTTTGCAGGTAAAACAAATAAATAAATCTTCAAATCCCTTTTAACAAAGTAAGCACAGTGCCCTTCTTGCCTTTGATATTTCACAGTATCATCCAAGTACCACATGTCCCCAAGTTACCTATTTCTCCTCTTCCACTACGAAGAATAACACTGGCTAGAATCTAAGAGTAATATAAGATCCAGTTTTGCTTTGAATACACCTATAAAATCCTTCTCATCCTGTCTTATGACAAGAACCTTTTTAACCACAACATACAAGCACAAGGCATGTGCAGATGAATGCATGTGGTCAAGCAGTGCATCTCACCACACCCCTCCTAGGATCAGCTGCCCAGTACTTGGTCATTTTCTCCAGTTCCATGACAAAAGGGCTTGGCTATTTACATCAGCCAAGCTATTCACACTTTATCTATCAACACAACAAGGCTGTAATTTTTCTAACAACTCATCTTACACAAAATGGCAATGGAGTCAGGACTGTTCATGTAAGAGTGACTAGGGCAGACTACAGTTTTCATCTAGTCAAAAGTGGCCACTAACAAGTCATAATAATAGAACAAGGTGGCAAATGTACAGTTGTGTTTCTTTGGCATCCTTTCCCAGACACCACCAACTGGGAAATCCAGGCTTTCCTGAGCTACAGGTGGTAACTACATGTTTAGAAAAGTTTAAGTGTCATCAGTACCTTAAGCACGCGCTTACCTTCTCAGCAGTCCGGTTCCAGACAGTGACAGTGTGACCCATCTTCAGTAAGTTGGAGACAATGCCACTTCCCATCAGGCCAAGTCCCAAAAATCCTATCCTGGGAGGGAAAGAAAAAAACATTAACGCAACAGAAAGCAATTGGTGTCAGCCTCTTATGGTCTTGAAAATGATGAAAAGCAAACCATGGAACATCACCAGAAAAAAAATACCAGATTTGTAACAAAATGGAACATGTTCCACTGCAGCCACACAGAATGGGCAGATACTGAGCCTTAAAAGCAAGCTTGTATTTATTATTCTCACTAAGCATCATTAACAATTTCCTGAAGAAAGTCTTTAGTCTGATTCAGAAGACTACCTAGATACTAGAGGTTTGGGTGGTCTGGGCTTTTTTGTTTGTGGGTTTTGTTTGTTTAATTAAAACTGTTGCTTTTATGCTCTCTGTTGCCAGCTGCTGCCTTACTGAAGATAAAGGGAAGATTCAGAAATCAGCAGGTGCTTCTCTAATTAATCTTCTGATTCTTAACCTGTCACATGTACAATGACTTGCTTATACTATTAAACGATACATTACAATCTTTATTTTTATAAATCCCAGCAAGGGCTACTGGGCTAAGCATCATGCACAAATCGAAGACCTAGTCTGTGCTCTTATGCTTGCGATTTTGGACAGACACAGCAAGGACGTAATACACCAGCAGAGGTCACTCGGAGTGACAATACATTTGTCACAGCTAGCAGCTGTCTTCCCCCCACACCTCCCCACACAAACACCTCAGAGCTGGCAAGAGTTTTGCTCGCCCCCTTCAAGAAAAAGGCAATGCGCTAACAAGTTCCAACCCTACAGTTACCTGCAAAAGGAATTCCTTTGCAGTCGTTGCTGCAAGGATCATTTCCTATGTCACACAGCTTCAGACCAATGCTAATAGGAGACTCTGAAGTATTCGGTTACACATCTGATGTAACCCCACAATGAAATCTGCCTGGCAATTCCCCCAGTTAGTTCTTCAGAATTAGCCACCCTACAGAAGCACTGTGGCTTTTGCAAGCCACCTGCACTTTAGCCACGCTGTTACAGCAAACTAATTTAGACAGGCCAGAGCAAGTCACTATAGGCTCCTTTACACAGCCCAAGCAAGGTCCACCTATTTTCAATTCTCAGAAACAGAAGACATATTCTTTCTCTCCCAACCCACCCTTTCCTGAGAGACTGTTTTACCTGAACAGCTTCATTGTTATTTTGGCTTCCCTGGAGTACAGCTGAGAACTGACATCCCATGAGAATGACCCCGACAGCAAACAGCAAGCTGCAGCCTGAACTCAGTGTGAACAGAGCGGAAGTTACAGAGTGAAACAGGAAGCTCAAGTTAGGCTTCTCTCACTCTAGAAAGGAGAAGGGGGACGTTAGAAGAAACTAGAAAGCTCACGTGCTATGTGGCAAAGCTCTTGTGCTGGGAGAATACACCTCCCTCTTGTCTTCTACATGCTTAGAAAGGGAATGAAACAACCCCAGTCAACTGCCAGGCACTACTGGAGAAGGATACCCTTTTATTTTTCTGCCTCATACAGCACTCAGAAACACTGATGCTTAATGTCCTGCAATCTGCCCTACAGGAAAAGGGCAAATGCACAAAAGCCCTTTTTCTGCTGTACAGTCCCTATTTGTTTTTAGCTGCCTGCCTTCCTCCCCCCTTGCCCCCCAAATCAGAGTTTCACACAAGGACAGAGGAGACCTGCAGTTAGAGGGAAACGTGAGGTTTATTTATTTTTAGTAACAAGCTGGATAATGGCCGCATGGACAAGCTGGGAAGGAGGAAAAGGAAGGGAAATAGCTGAACTGCGTTGGAGATCTTACTTTTTGTCTGTAGGCGTGATACTGCCATTGACTGCTGTGCTGTCTGCTGCCTGGATGGAGGTGGATCCTGTTTCCTGGGGGTTGGGGAAAGGAAGGGAGTCAGGATAGAAGGGAGAAAAAAAAATAATAAAAAAATCGAGTGCACAGCTCTGGAGGAACTACAAATCCTCATGACAATAAGGAAAATCCACCAAAACCAAGATTTGCCTTACCTCTTCACAAACTTTAAGCTTTTTTGTGATGGCTTGATAGCAGACAGCTGGCTGTATGGAGAAGACAAGGCATTCAGGTAAAGGACAGTGCTGATTTGCTTCCCTGAGCAAACAGACCATATCCTTATTAAACAGAAACAGGCAGCTCACCCACCCACCACCATTTGCAAAGCAGGAAAACTCTCAGGCTTCTCTGAATGGGAGAAAATAAAAGCAAAACCCTATTGCAACATACTAAGTTCTTCCTTTCCCACCCTGCCCCAGCAATTCAGCCTCTTCCTGATACAAGTACTGCAAACTCCTTTCTCTTGAGAGTCCCTTGGGAGACAGCACTAAAGGGCAAAGGGGTCCAGGAAGGCTGGGCACTCTTCAAGAAGGAAATCTTAAAGGCCCGGGAGCAGACTGTCCCCAAGTGTCAAAAGATTAAAGGGCAGGGAAATGGCCAGCTTGGTTGAATAAGGAGATTTTAACTGGTCTTCAGGAAAAAAAGTAGGGCTTTATGTCCTTTGGAAGAAGGGACGGGCAACTCAGGAGGAGTACAGAGATCTTGTTAGGTTATACAGGGAGAGAATTTGGAAGGCAAAAATCCCCGCTGGAGCTCAACCTGGCCACTGTCATAACAACAAAAAAAGTTTCTATAAATGCATCAACAATAAAAAGAGAGCCAGGGAGAATCTCCATCCCTTACTAGATGCAGGGGAGAACATCGCAACCAAGGACAAAGTGAAGGCTGAGATACACAATGCCTTCTTTGACTCAGGCTTCAACAACCAGACCAGCTATCCCCACAGTGTTGAGCCTCCCGAGCTGGAAGATATGGATGAAGAATAGAACAATCCCCCCTCCCCTCATAATTCATGAGGAAGTAGTTAATAATCTGCTTCTGTACCTACAAACCTAGTCTATAGGGACAGATGGGATTCATACAAGAGTACTAAGGGAGCTGGCAGGAGAACTCACCAAGCCTCTCTCCATTATCTATCAATAATCCTAGTCAACAGGAGAAGTACCAGATGGCTGGAAGGTGGCCAATGTGATGCCCATCTACAAGAAGGGCCAGAAGGAGGATTCAGGGAACTACAGGCCTGTCAGCCTGACCTTGGTACCAGGAAAGATCGTGGAGAGGATCATCCTGAGTGAGCTCTCTCAGCAACTGCAGGACAGCCAAGGGAGCAGGGCCAGCCACCATGGGTTTGGGAAAGGGAGGTCTTACTTAACCAACCTGATCTCTTTCTGTGACCTTGTGACCTGCCTTCTGGATGGGAGGAAGGCTGTGGACATTGTCTACCTGGACTTTGGGTAAAGGCCTTGACACTGTCTCCCACAACGTTCTCCTGGAGAAGCTGGCAAATCATAGCCACTGGGTACAAGTGTACTCTCCACTGGGTAAAAAACTGGCTGGAAGGCTGTGCTCAGAGTTGTGATTAATGGGGTGAGACCTTGTTGCTGCCTGGTCACTAGCAGTGTCCCTCAAGGCTGTTTTGGGCCAGTCCTGTTTAATATCTTTATCAATGATCTGGATGAGGGGATTGAGTGTACTCTCAGTAAGTTTGCAGACAACACCAAACTAGGTGGGAGTGTTGGTCTGCTTGAGGGTAGGGAGACTCTACAGAGGGACCTGGACAGGTTGGATCAATGCGCCAAGGCCAATTGTATG
>VZRU01014328.1:12629-29037 GCA_013398155.1 Pedionomus torquatus
TGGAGTGTGTCCAGAGGAGAGTCACCAAGCTGGTGAGGAGTCTGGAGAGCAAGTCCTGTGAGGAGAGGCTGAGGGAACTGGGCATGTTCAGTTTGGAGAAGAGGAGGCTGAGGGGGGACCACGTTTCCCTCTACAACTACCTGAGAGGAGGTTGCAGAGAGGTGGGTGTTGGCCTCTTCTCCCAAGGAAATAACAATAGGACCAGAGGAAACAATCTGAAGTTGCAGCAGGGGAGGTTTAGACTGGATATTAGGAAGAATGACTTTACTGAGAGGGTGGTCAGGCACTGGAACAGCCTGCCCTGGGAGGTGGTGGAGTCACCATGCCTGGAGGTATTTAAGAAACGAGTAGATGTGGCACTCCAGGGCACACTCTAGTGGTCGAGATGGTAGGGAGTCAGTTGTGTTTTGTGCATGGTTGGACTTAATGCATTATCTCAGAGGTCCTTTCCACCCATAACAATTCGTTATTCTGTAATTCCTGTGACAGGCTCCTCTAGAGGCAGGGATTCAGGGCATTCCTACTCTCACATTTTGGCTCAAAGGAAACAGAGACCTCTAAACGCTGCCAAACAGCACCTTGCCTCTTATATATGCTCATTATATCAATGCAGCTGCGGAAGCAAAACCTTTCTGTTACTATGGGAAAGCATGTTGCTTTCCACAAATATTAAGGTGAAGGCTGCTCCTTCCCATGCTGCTTATTGTGAGCTTGTCTAGATTAGAACTGTTAGCTGCTCTTATTCCTTCTGGCTCTGCTCAGATCCTCAGCTAGATACACAACCTTTTCACTTAATTTTATCCTTCCTTTTCCTCCTGATGTTCACTGCCGAAGATAAAAACCTGCAAGGCTACTGACTCTCAGGACATAAATTTGATGTATTTTACATCCAGATTTCTGGTCCTGGATATTCTCCTGTTATATTCACTTAATTGTCAAGTTCATTCAGATTAAGCAACTGCTAGGACAACTGAAGACAATCAAACAACAGGGGTTTTAAACTGAAAACCAGCTTTTCCTACCCTTAATGTTCCATCTACAGATTTTACTACAAGAGATCTGTGAAATCATTATGCTAGATAATCTTTAATTACTTAAAACTATTCATTGTGCTCAATGCTAAACAGTTCTGAACCTTAAGGTTAGAAAGTAACTGAACTACAAGATTGCACATGAGAATCTAATTGCCATCACCCCCCACAGAACAGAATTTCAGAGCTATTTAAGCATACTGCTTGAATGCATAAACTAAATAGTCCCTGCAAAGGGCAGGATGCCAAGCTGGACACACCAGGAGAATGACCCTGTCTGCTAAATCCTCACCTTCTCAGTCTGGCTCAGCAAGAAGTGATGAAAGTGTGGATCACTGTCCTTCACAGGCTACAAAGAGAGAAAGTACAGGCTCAAAAACATTCCCAGAGAGTCATGGAGCAACCACAGCACAATTCCAAGTCACATGAGAACAATTACTTAAGGTAGAAAATAGAAAATGCATCAACTATATTACCTGGTTCAATTAAGTGGTTTACGTTGTGTTTCACTCTCAAAACCAAAGCCATTCAAGTCAAATTCCTTATTTTTGGCCCAAACAAGATTATAAGCAAAATTAAAATGGGAGGAAGAGACTTTGTATCCTGCTTCTTCCTCTTTCCAAGGGAATGAAAACACTTATTTTCAAGACTCCAAGAACTCTTTAAAACTGCATTCTGGGAAGGGACAAGGACTGTAGGCCCAGGTATCTCACCTTGCCAATGAGCATCATACACACTGGCCTACAGTCATGCTGCTCTTGCTCTGCTTTACTGATCACTTATTTATGCACAAAAACTAGAGGTTTCCAGAAGCTGCTGGAGAGAAATCAAATGAAACCACTCCATACAACAGTATCCAGACAGGGACAGACTATTCACATCATCTCCTCTGGTTTTGGGAAGCCAGCCCCAGAAATATTTTTGGAACAAAAAGTGCAAAAAATAAGTGAAGCAAGTTAAGTGCGAATCTGCAAATAAACGATTCCACAAAGACTGAAATCTCACTTGCCAAAAAACTTAACTGCCCAGGATATCATTTAGTTTTGTTACATTACAGAATGATAGATCTAAAGCATCCTATTTTGTTCCTACAGGCAGAAGCTAAGATCTCGTTGTTTGTTTTACAACCGAGACAAAACTCTAGCTTTGGTTCCATAAACTCAGTTCCCCAGATCACATACGTTGTAGAGTTTCTCACCTCACTGACGCTTGGCGGCCATTTAAATCCAGCCACTGTTCCAGTCATCACTCTCTTCACTGTACTTGACTCTGGAATTGTGAGGTCCTGCGGAGACAGGAAGATCAGAAAGAGCTTACAACCTAGCTCAGTGGCTAGCCACAGCACATTGATCATATGAGCACACATACAGAGTACTGAAAAGCACTGCAAGTGTCTTCCATTTCACATGCCTTTCCATGAGGAGCTCATATTTAAACACATGGTGCATTATCAACACAGGTGAGGTGAAGAAAACATGAACTGCTAACACAGGAATTCAACCACAGTGGCTTCTGGAGGATCCATTCTTCTCATGTAAAAGGAATCACTGCACTGGTGTGATCATGCAATGAGCAGAAGCAAACACACACACTTGATCCAGCGTTTTCCTTTGCTGAATGCAGAAAGCTAAAGAAATGGGTGAAGAACATCACCACGGTCAGAGGTCTGAACTCTTCCAATCCTCCACTGTCATAAAATAGCAGCCGACCTGTTAACAGGAGAACCTTCAAAACACAAGGCTGATAGTCACATCTGCTCAAGTTTGCAGAATCCACAAATTCTCTGCCCCATTCACTCAACAGGTCCCGATTTGTAACACTTAATGCATCACGACTTTTATTGTTGAGCAGATAAAAATTTATATATATTGGGTAATAAGAAATACAAGTTAAAATAAGGTCTTTATGCTATAGGTCACAGACACATGCTATAGACATATAGGTCTTTATGCCAAGAATATGCATTATGAAGAGAATGTGCAGGGTTCAGAAATGGAATCACATTATCACCCTTCCAAAATTATTTCCTGAATATGCAAAATATACTGTAGTGTCCACACAGAACCACAAGGGAAGAGCACTGTTAGCAAATAAGGTAGAAGTAAGACTCCTGGAGGTAATCCACATTGATGCAAATGTTTCATCTGTTAACAGGGACAATTCAGACATCAGTCTTCAGCCTTAAACTGTCATTTCAATGTGGGGAGAGCCTTGCACACTGAAGTTCTCTCCTCAGAGACCATGTCTCTGTTTGAACTGGTAAAGTGTGGATGAAACTTGCCCTGATACCTTTGAAGTAATTTTGGTCCTTTGAAAATATGCATATAAGCCTAAAAATTAGAGTATCTGAATGATGATGTATGCCCACAGAGCATTCCTAGATAGAGCACATCTCAGCAACAACTGGTTCCTTGATTTTTGTACATCCTTATTACTCAGCAAGCCAGAATTTCAACTGTGATGGGGCAAATGCCTCCAAATCCCAACACTGCAGTAGCTCGGGACAGGG
This sequence comes from Pedionomus torquatus, assembly GCA_013398155.1. Classification (NCBI taxonomy): domain Eukaryota; kingdom Metazoa; phylum Chordata; class Aves; order Charadriiformes; family Pedionomidae; genus Pedionomus; species Pedionomus torquatus. The sequence continues at coordinate 16,170 of VZRU01014328.1, forward strand.
ACATAACCTTTATTTTTCTTCTGCCCTAGAGCTAAGAATTTGAGGAAGTTATGAGAACCAGGAAGAAGACAACAAGATTTTAAAATTATTTCACAGGCTGAACAAACAGTATTAAGGCAGTACTGTTATATTTTCATGGCAATTTCTTTAATTGTCAGTACATTACTTTTCAGAACCTATATGGCTACTTTCCTACATCAGCCTACTTATTTTCATGGTCTGTGGCCATGCATTTATCACACAGCTGGCCGCCTCCTTGTCGCATGCTGTTTAAGCCACTTTGCAGTTTGCCAGTAAAATAATTTCTACTACTCATAGTTCACTGAGGTAGCTAATACAATATGTCAGCACGATTAGAATTCTCCCAGCCATTAGTTTTGATCAATTTTGTAATGAATCTAGCTCAAAGACGCAAAAGCATTTTGCAAGTGGAAGATAAAGACCCCATGGCTTATAGTAACAGAAACAGGCAAAGACAGAACCTGCTCATAGTAAGACACTTTGAAAGGTAAAGGTATGTTGCTAGTACAGTGTTCCCCTGCATCAGTCAAGCCACAAGTTCCGTGGTAAGTAAGAACTGAAAAAAAATACGTATCCATTCCTGCCCTCCTCCAACTCCCCGCAGAAGGAGAAACTGATAGGCTCTGTGTTATAGCCTGATTTAACAGAAGCTGGTTCTAAAAAAGCAGCCAGTATTTGCTTCATAGCTAATGTCTGAGACCATCAGCTTCATTTTACTACATCAAGAAAGAGCTTGCTGTTCAACCCGTGAAGGCCAATCCACTCAAAATTTTGGAGATCAGACTAACATCTTGATTTGCATCCTGAAGCGCACTGAAAGCAAAGATTGTGATTTAAGCCCAGCATAATGCGATCCCATTGAAGCAGAGGTGAGCGAGTGGGTTGCTGCACTGTGTATCAGCTGAAGTCTCCCAATGGTCTTCGGGTGTAGTCTCCGATTCGAGCATGTTCATTGTAATAATCCACTGAAATAATTATCCGTTTGGAAAAGGAAGATCTGAACCACAACAATGACTTCCACAATAAATTAAAAGGCTGGAACTCTAGATGAGTGTCGACAAAGCACTGGTGACTATTGTTGCTGCCACTACATCCAGAAATAACAGGGAAGTAATGGGGATAAAATAACAACGCCCCAGGGTTGGACCTTTATAATGGAGGATGGAAATATATCCTACAGCATAGAAGCTGAACTGAATACAGTTAATTCTTCTGGTCAATTCCCCAGGCTACAGGAGTTTCTTCTTTAAGGCCTAGTCCCTAAGAATACCCCACTCTCTGGAAGTACTGAAGGTGAAGTGACTACTAGTCACTTAACCATACAAAGTAGATGAGATGGCAGAAGTCAAGAATCAGATGAAGACCTACACGTCTCTTCACTAATCCTTCCCCTGCATACTTAAGCGATGGCAAGATAAAAGGTAGAGTCTCATGATACAACTCTTAAAGCCCTCTTAGAGATATGAATAGAGCCACTGAAGTAACTAACTGGTAAAAATTACAGGAAGAACAAACAATATACTTGCCAAAGGCATCAGGCAGCCAAATGGTCTAGAAGTAGTAACATGGAACAGCTTAAATAAACCTGATACTGAACTGACTCCTCCTGCTGGCTTGTCAGTTAAGGTGCCAGTCAACCCTACAGTCCATCTGCAAAGTCCACAGGGCACTGGCGGACATGCACAACACAAACCTTCTCATCCTTGGGTGGACGCCCCCGCTTTCGGGGGCTCTGATCCTGGGCTCTTTTCAAAGGTGATTTTGATCCTCTCTCTGATGACACAGAAGAGACCCTCTTTTTTCCTTCCCCTGTGCCCTTCTTCAACTTCCCTTCAGACAAAATGGCTTTGCGTTTCTCTTCACCAGCAGATTGCTTGCCTCTTTCTTCACTGGAATTACGCCGATTCTTCTCTTCATTGGAGTTATGGGAAGACGCCTGAGAGATTACAGAATAGAAGATGGTAAGGAAAGAAGAGAAGAGCTGGAATGATTTTCATGCAAAACCAAGGACGTGAAGGACACTGCGCTGATTACTATCAAGCGAAACAACAGCACAGTAACTTGAACACTAGGTATTTGTTAGCCCTTTGAAGTCAGTAAGAGATGTTCCTGGTTAGTTCTCCTGCAAAAACACATCAGTTTAAGTAAACGAGTAATAGAACAGGCCACTTGAAGACTTGCTGGGAGCACGTGCACTAAAGACAAGATTAGTAGATATCTAATTCTAACCTAAGACTTAAGACTGATTTATCAAACCATCATAAGCAGCTCAGTTAGCCTCTTCAGTTTCTCCATCAGTTTAACAACACTTGTTTCCCACCAAACAAGATTGAATGGGAAAGATAGGAGGTGGGAAAAAAGGCAAGAAAGGAAAGAAAAACTCCCTCCCTCAATTTGCCAGAGTCAACAAACTCCTTCCACATACAAACGCATCTGATCATCATTCATGCCAAGACTTGTTCTGACGCACATAGTGGAAAAAGAACCCACTCACCTGGTCCTTGCCTTTGGTTTTTCTAAGAAACTCCTCTACAGCATCCACGGCTTGCTGGAAGCGCTTACCCTTGTTAATCTTTATCATTTCCTCTTTGTGAGTGTGATAAGGCTTCAGCTGCTCCACTTTGATCCAAGCACTAGAAACAAAACCAAGAAAAAGTCAGTTATATTCTCCAAACTGCAACTTTCTCAACCATCCTACTTTTAGAAACACACAGATACTAGAGCAACTGACAACACCAGCCCAAATTCACTTGTACTCTACAACCTGAAGGGCTGTGTTTTCTGCATTCACTGAGAACTTTCTTCTGGCACTCTTCCTTGGTTTCTCTCAACTTTTATATCCTCCCATGCTAGCAGTGCTCCACTCTAAACACTATCCATACTCTATCAGCAAGACAGTTTTTGGATGCCAACATAGGTTCTTGTTTAGAACAAAGGCTCTTGTATCACCAGGTGGAACACCCACAATCACATGCCTTCACATAAGGTAGCCAATAATATGAATCTGCTCTAGAGGCTGTTGAAAGCACAGGCCACATAATTCCAAGTAACCAATCCCTTGTTCAAACATACTGTGTACACACAAGTGTCTGCAAAACACAGAGAAAAAAAATCCCAAAATCATATCTCACAATAAGAACTGACCACAAAAAGTGAACACAAACGTCACAGCTCATTGCTGAAGACATTTCTGATGCATCTTGGTATTCTTCACAAAACCAACATTTTCACTTTTGAGGAAAAAGAACTGTTTCTTCACTGCTGATATTTTAAGATAAAGCAGTACAGTATTAACCTGATTGCAGTCCTATTAGGAAACTCAAAATACTACCCTATTTCCACTGCTACTTCATGATAAAGAGCAGCAGTGAAGTACAGGGTGACAACTCCACCTTCCTTCAGGCTGACAAGCTCTTCTACTACTCCTTCACTGTGGCTTAGGGGAATGCCTTTGCTTTCTACATCTGTTGTGGCTCTTGCAGACATTAGACTACTTTCCCCCTCCCCAAATTCAAGCCCAGACTTATCAGCCACCTAGATACAAAGCTATTTCTATCATACTGAAAACAGACCTGTACAAGCTTTAGAAAAACCTTCCTGAGCTAGCATGGTCAAGAGTGCTTCTTAGCATACAACAGCCCAGCACACAGTAAAAACCAATCAAACTGATTTTCTCTGGTCCCTAAACATCCCTGTTGCAAACACTGTCTAGCCATGACTACAGGCTTCAAATAATCTAAAGTGTGGTCTCGTTCCTGCAAGCAGTGAAGTGGTTTAATAGCTGCCTTTTCAGACACTGTAAGCATCAGGTCTTACAGCTACACCGAACACAAAGGTGAAAATTAATAATAACAATGCTTTGCTGGACCTTGCTTGTCCTCTCTTCAAACTAGTAAAGCCCAAAAAACTATTTAAAACTTCATGGAAGTTGATCACTTAACTGGAGTTAGCCACTGTCTGTAGCCACGAATCAACTTGCTTTAATGCAAACTGAAACTTTTTAGGTCTCATTTAAAGAGATGAGGCCGCCAGCTAGAATTAACTGCAAATAATGCTAGCAGCCCTTCCACATTGTCAGTACAGACTACACCATGATTCCACCAAAGAAAAACAACCCAGCACTCTTTTGCAAGCAAAGATGAATCCTTTTACTTAGTTTACATCTTTTTTTTTTTTTTATAAGAATTGACTTAATGTAAGAGAACAAGACAAAATCCTTACTTTCAGACTAGAGCCTGCCATGCACCAGCTATTCAGAGAATCCCTTCTAGCTTCCCAGACACTACAGTGAAACATATCTTAAAATTCTCTTATACTGTAAGGCTCTTCTGTGTTGCACTTAGTGACAAAGCATCCCTACGTACTAGACAACATCAGCTCACGAGAAACCTTTCCAATAACATATATAAAGGAAACAAAATTTTGGAGTACATTAAAATAAAGCATGTTAAACGTTGTTGCCAGATTTGAATTTCTAAATAAAAATATCTTTTTTTTTTCCTATCAAGGCATTCTCTTAGGTTCCTGCACATCAAATCCCTCCTCATTGCGCATGTTCATTAGCTTCCTTTCTCATCACATTTCCTTTGCTATGGAGGAAGTACAAAGCACAAAGCTTTCTGGCTTCAAAGATAAATCTTGGCACTTGAGATCCCCAAGGACAAAGAACTAGAGATCTCAAAGGTAAACTCATAAGTGAAAAACAGTCTTAAATGCTGCCTCCAGTGTTAAAATAATGAAAAACCAAAACAAACAACCCCACAACACCACAGTCTTTCCCCTTCCAGTTTGTGTCACCTACCTGGACTTGGACTAACCTGCTATAAGGCGCAGACATGGTTTTTTTGACACCAGGTGCCCGTAAAGCATTTGCACACAATGTTTCAAACACTTGAAAAGAAAGAACTTTCCAACAAACAAAATCAACCATGTTTATACACAAGATCTCTCTCTGTTAAGCAATTATCTCAAAGCCAATGAAGGCCAGTATTTAGATAAGGGGTCTGTAGGATGCAACATACAAAAGGAACTACTATTTCTCTCCTTACTCAGCAATGACTTAATGTCCTAGAAAAGCTTTAGTGATATCATATTTAAGATTAAATTATATTCACATTGCTGCACAGTCAGCTGGTATCTGTAAAGAATGGGCTAAATGAAATTTGAAAGAATGTAAAAAAGATACATGTAAGTAATGGGTTTCTGTGCTCATTCCTCCATATCCCTCCTCACCCCCTCTAAAATATCATTCTCATAAACCCATTAATCATGGAAAACCTATGTTATATTCATGAACAATAATCAAAACTCAGAATGCTTGCAAAGCAGAGGCAAGTACAAACGTGACCAGGAGCTGCATGGAAAACCACAGCACAGAAGAGATGCAACTAGAGATACCAGATCCAAATCCACGATACAAGCTCAGCACAGGCAAGAGGACCTTAAAACTCACAACTTCCTAGCCACTCTATTCCCACCTAAAGATATCAATTCCTAATGATAAACTGAAGAAATGAAGTGGAGGTACATCCACAAATACTCACATTTTGCAAGCCTTAGAGTTAGGGATGGAAAAAAGTGGCACTCTCTCTCCGAATTTTTATTACTTATTGAATGAAGTTTTACACTGTAGCATGTAATGTGGGTGTCTAAACTTCTAACGCAACCACTTTGAAATTCTTGAAAGAAAATTGCCTGGTTTATTTACAAGTCCAGTGTATGTGAGCACACAAAAAGAAATCAAGATGTTAAAAAGGAATGCCTTGATTTGATGTCAGTAAAATAACTTAAATGGCTGAACTCTCAAATTTGTTACATAACTTTCTTAATGGAAAAAAAAATAAAAATGACCACACTAAATTAGAATAAACATCCATGCAACTAAAGGGAGGGGATACTTCATGAAAGAAAACAAGCAGCAGGGCAATACTGAAACAAATTCTAAGTATTACATTTTTCAAATTTGTGCAATAAAAATTTGCAGAGTACCTACACACCAAAAGGTATCAGTAAGAAGAGGAAAAGTTTTGACTATAGTCATTTTTGGATATGGCGCTCTACCTGCGGAGATGTCTAACAACATTCCAGCTGGCTCTGCCACACAGCAGTCTGGCTACGGCATCACAGACCTCTGCATGAGACAATATGCTGAACTGTAGAACACCAGCAAGAGACACTCACCCTCTGCCACCCTGGCCTGTCCCACGGCCCTCAGACTGCCAGAGGCCAACACCTGACAAACTTTAAGCAAGTTTTTTTCTGATGTCAGGATCTGAAAGAACATTTCATAAAGACCACATCCAGAAATTACTCTCCTTGAAAACCAGCGAGAACGGTGGCAGAAGGAGATGGTAGGTGTTTGCATCCCAAGAGGATATGGAGGATGGGAAGGCAACAAGCGCTGCATGAAAATCACTGTGCCTGATGCAGATAAGAATCATAACCTGCAGCCTATCTTGGATTGCAAGCTTCCTCCAATTTTTCCTTAATATATCAAGTCAGGAAGCGTACCTTAACCCCATCACATTTAGCGAGACTATTTAATTTTGTACTGATGCTTCAAAAAGGTGCTATGAGTAAAAATGAACTGCTCCAACTTCCTATTAAGACTTCAATATACATGACTTGCAAGACCATTTAGCTATTACAGAACATCTAAGGGAGGAAGAGGGTGGGATAGGAAGTGAATGTGTTTCCACACATATCTCTTATCGCTACAATACTACTCCCCAGTATTTCTGTGAAAAATAGTAGAATGATGCCTTCAATGTATTATTTTATTATTTTTTTAAAGTTTTGACAATGTCATAATGAATTCCCAAGCAGATGATGAAATGTAGTAATATTTTGAACCGGACGAAGCACATCCAGACTTGTAGTAATAAATGCACATACGTAGCAACATGTTACATTCTTACATCACAGTACTTAACTACTAGAATTATATTCAAAGATTTCCTATGACAAGACTGTAGCTTAGAAATAAAAGAAGATTTTAAAAACTATTGAAAAAGTACAGTTAGAAGCAGAGATAAGCGGTCAAAGTTCTACTGCTATTTAGAAAGACTAAATTAAAAACTGGGTTTGTATTCCCATAATTGGATGTCGTTACATGCTTGCCAGGTCTATGGGCAGGAAACACCAACTCTCCTCGATTTTAGATGAAGAATCTTTCTAACCCAACTTACTTTAAGAAGAGGTACTTGGAAAAAAGAACTTTTAGGTAAAATAAAAAAAAAAAAACCAACAAACCACTCCTTATCAGTTTGGAGAACGAGTTAATACGAGACATTACATGGCTATGACATATTATTACTATGTACACCAAACGGGCTTTCACTGTGGTTAAGCACAGCTGTATTTTATAGCTTAAAAAAATAAGCACATTCTTTTTCCATGAGTAGAGAATACTTATCTTCCATAAAACCTACTCCTCTGAAAGTGACAGAAGCAACCAACTCCACTAAGACAATAAACATAAGGAACATAGAGCTCAGCAGAAATTCCATCAAAAGCCACTCTGAATACACTCATGGTCTCACTTTTATGTCTTTGGCCAAAATTACGTTTAACTGGAAGGGTCTAAGTATTTCCTTAGTCACTGTAGCATCACACTGGGCCAGTAAGTATTAGTATTCAATTCATTGGTAAGGAAGAATACATTGTCTTCCGTGATACATCCTAAGCTATTCAGGAACTCACAAATAACCAAAACCTATATATAGACTACACCAAGATCACTTCCTAACCTATCAGTATGTTTTTATTCACCTGTCCACTCCACTCAAATGCGCACACAGCGGTTCATTCTTATAGGCAGCTTTCTCCTTAACCTTTCCTATGGTAAACTGGAGCCATTTCAGTCAGGATGAAAGAACTTTAACTAGCCTGAAACTAGCATTTCTGTCACCTGGGAATCCTCAGAAGAAAATAAGATTATCAGGTCTGAGATTACCTACCCACCAATAAACTGGCTGGCAATCACCCTAAAAGTCTGGGAAAGAGATTCTTACCCAGCATCACCTTCTCCTTATACATACTGGACAACAGGTAAATACCTTCTATCCAGATCCTCATGTGTTAAATCTTGACAGAGTAAAGAAATAAGAGAAGAGCTGCAAAAATGGATCAGTGAAACAGTAATGCCACCTTACAAACTTCAAAATAACAGAAAGAGTCAACTGCCAGAAAAGAGAAGCAATGTGCACTAGAATATCAGTATGAGCCAGTATACTCATCACACCACAGACCACAGCCCTGCATCTTCCTATTTGTCACGCTGTTCATTATGTAGTGACATTTTGTCAGTTACGTATTTCCTCCTACTGTTTGTACACACCTAGAAAAAAAATATTTTCAAAATACATCAGTTTACTTGCACAAAGTAAGTAAAGGGACTTTGTCTTCATACTCACATTTTAAGTGAAATAATTTAAATTCATCCTGATTTGGTTCATTCATTATGCTCAAAGATAAGGATTTTCTCGAGAAGCATGCTGGTTAGAACAGCACAGTTCTACCCAGCACACTCTTTTAAAGTTACAAGTCAGGACAGAAAAGGCACACAAGCTTTCCTCTCTGCTGTCTCCCAATATTATTGAAGAACAAAGAGGGCAGTATTTATTTCTATTTAATCTTCAGGTAGGATATTGCAGTCGAAGCCAGCAAACTTCTAAGTCATGATTACGTAGCAGGAAATTATTAAATTTTACCGGCTTGAGATGGGGGGAAGAGGGAGACACAATAATGACCACATTACCTTACTGTGCCAGAAAGCTGTGTTTTCCTTAGCCAGAGCTCTAGAATCACGTAATAAAACCTGACTGTTTTGCAGCTCTGAACTCTTCATTTGCAGTCACATTGCTAATCTTAGCTACAGTACACTAGGCATATGACCACTTTTTCCAAACTTAAGACAAGACATCTCTGCATTTGATTCAATAATGTGAACTACAGGAGTCGAGAACAAACAACTGGGGTGCAAACAGCCAATCTCCTCAAGTTTTAGAGCTTGCTTAGCCCAAGTAACCACACTTAACATCACCACCAAAAAACACTCTCTGCCCTCAAACCTTCATCTGCTTTACATTACTAGATATCCAACAAACCCTCCTGTTAGTATGCAGCATCCACTTCTAATCCCTCAAATTTGGACCTCCGTTCTTGACAGAAAATGATTTTTAAGTATTGAGCAAAAATAATTTAGTAGTTGAAAATTGTTTCCTTAAGAGGCATCCACAAAATGTCTAAGTTCTTGTTACCTTTTTACCCCCCAAAATAAAGGGCTTTCTAGTCTTCTGCAGATTTTTGTAATTTTCTCCTTTATTGTACAACTTAATCCAAAATAGCAGAAAATAAAGGGAAAAACAGAAAAATTTGCACAGTAATTTTCAGCTTCATGAAGTAGCCAAGTTCTGGGTTTGGCTTTTTTCCAGTTTGCAAGTATCTAAGTCTAAGACAATGATGATTTTGTACACTTGTTTGGAGTCAATACATTCTGTGTTGCAAAAAGGTAGTCTCCAACAGTTTGGCTTTCTTATACTGTAAGATCTTCCCAAAACACAGCAATAATATTTCAGTCACCAGGTAGGGCAGTACCTTCTTTTACAAGACGCAATAGCTGTTTTCTTCTTCTGGCAGAAAAACATAGGCACAGCTAAGAGTATGCATTCCTCATACGTGGTTATGTGCTAAAATCAGTTACATCACACCTACTCCCCTAAAAATGGCAAGCTACCAAGAACTTTCCTGCACAGTGGCAACTAAAATCTTAACATGGTTGAGTAGCTAACCCTTTGCAGGCCTCATACACCTACATAAGCAGCTACAGCATGCCACAATAGTGAAACTTTTTTGAGTGTAGATCAAAGACAATCCTTTGCAAAGCTACACTGCACTGTGTCAGTATCTCTTTAACAGAAGGTCCATATTGTATGGCACAGTATTTTCACCAGATGAAAACAAGCAGGTACATACTGATCTTCTGTTCCAAAAAACTTGACAAAGAAGCACTTTTTTCCACGAGGTTTCTTCAGATCTTTAGGTGGATTAACAATCTGAAGGTGATTAGAAGTAAAAGTTAAAAAGCACATAATGAAAATGTATATTCTGCGATTTCACTGTCACACTTCACACCCGTGGTAATTTTTTTATTTTTTTTAAATCTGTCTAGGAAGAGAACTTGAAACTATTATAAGTCTTTCAGATAAATATGTAAAATAGGAATTTCCCCAGGTGTAGGTTTTCTGCAGCAGAATGCAAAACTACCCAAACTCCACTGAGAGATCACTAGGTTTCTAGTGACGTTTTCTTTTCCTATCCCTCAAAGATAAGCTAGTAATCTTTTTTTTTAAATTTAGAAAGCTAAATGGCATTAATAAAAGTTTGTTCTACTTATGCAACTTTTAAAATTTACATTTAAAGCTTTGTCTTTACTCCCAGAATATATAGCTCATAAAGTTTAAAATATTAGTGAAAAGAAAAGCTGTCATTCAGTTACACAGGTGACATCTAAAAGACTGCATGGGAGCCTGGACTTAACTTGATCCTCAATAATCAGAGTAAAAACAAACATTTACAGATGTCAGCCACACTGACAACACTGTCACCTCAGCATGCTTAGTCCTCATACTTACACCAAAACCAAAATTCTTCCAGAGAAGTAGAAATAATAAAAATTGCTCATATAATTCAATGGGGTCTTTACAAATCATTTTGGCTTTTCATCAGAAAAAAACCCATCCAAATGAGACGAGATAGTTTAACTACTCCCTAGCCCCATAGTTATTACTCAAAAAACATAGCTCTAAAACATTATCTTAATAAGCCAGACTATTTTATTTCTATTATTTAACACAGTGCATTTAACTAATTTACTATGGCAGGAAAAAAAGCTGTTTTGCAGAAAGTTGACAGTATAGATTTGTTGGGTATGTACTTAAAAACCAACCAATCAAACCTTAATATTAATCTTTAACTGAAATGCTTTCAGGCAAAGCTTTCTCCGTGCAGAAATAAAAGCAAAAAAACCCAAAACCCTAAGAAAGTAAAATAAAAATTAAAAAACAAACAAAAAAACCACAACCAAACAAAAACCCAACACCACCAAGCAAAACACACACACACACACAAAAAAAAAACTACAACAACAAAACCTCACCTTTCCTGGCCATGGAGGATACCGGCCCAACTTCCCCCTAGAGAAAAAATAAAGTATTAGGCCCTAGAACTAGAGAGAGAATAAAAATAAAATCATCCCACATCTACTTTTTTTTGCACTACATTATACTGTACATATTAAGAGAGTTACAACTCATAGTCAAAACTTACCATGAAAGGCAAGACACACAGCTGATCCAACAGCATCGTATTGTTAGGCAGCTGCACCTAAGTTAAGCTTTTAAGCAGTCTGCATGAACTCAGCAGACCATCAGAATTTAACTGAAGACCCAGTGCTATAATGTAAGACTGGCTATTCCCTCACAAAGAGCTGAAAACAGTATTCATGCAGGCAATCAAGGCAAAATTCAGGTTGGTAACTTATTTCCATCTGGACAGAACAGTCTAGTGAACAGAGCAGCCTTGGATTTCCAGCTCAGAGAGCTGAGATTCTTACAAGTTCTCACAGGAAAGCGTTAATGGCAGGATCCCCTGAACGGGTGCTCCAGCACCTCTGTCTTCAGGTGCTCGCCACCACAGTAAGACATGCGAAATATATAAGAGAGCCATAAGAAAGGCAGAAAAGGTTATTGCCTGCACTGCAAACGTTTCCATTATGAAAACGACACAAACCTGTTTCTTCATAGAGGAGGAAGAGATAAATTAGTCTTAGCCTTCAGCATGGTAGCTTTATCTTACCCTTGTCACTTATTTGGGCAGCAGTACTTTCACAAAACCTTATCAGTCATTGTCTCTGCAAGAGACTGATAAAAAAACACCAACACACGGAGTCCACCAGCTCCTGAACCAAGAATTCTCAGTGTTTGGCACTGCAGCCCCTTCTGAGATGGCAATGCTACACAGGCAGTTCAGTAGTCACAGTCAGGCAGGAGCACTGCCAAGAGCTGTAGCTGTGACCACGTCTCATACCCGATGTTCCCATTCTTATAATGAACAAGACATTCATCAAAGCTGTTCATGTGTGACTGCCTTATTGTTATAGTTCTTCCACAATGGCTGTAGGAATAGCACCTGTGCAGGTGGTCATGTACAAAACTGAAGCAGGATAATCTGCATTTCAACACAAGAACACTGCACTCCCCTAAAATATTTACTTACTTTGTTATATAAATTAGACAAATTCACAACACTGTCAATTTTTCAGATAATAAACTACAATTGTCACAGCCTAGTGCATGCATTTCTTTTTATTTGGGACATAAATATAAATGCATGCACTTGCATTTTGGGGATTAGCTATTTCTTGCAAGCCCCAGCAGGACACCCTAGCCTATCAAGTACAGTAGAGCCCATGCACTTAAAAATCTGTGCTTACAGAGCTCCATGGAATCCCCTCACTTCTCCTGATCAGGAAATACAGAAGTCACAGTACTCTTGACTTCGAGGTAAAGTACTCTTTATTCGAGGGTAAAACTAGAGTGACAACAGGAAACCGCTTCTGCGAGCTTCAACAGGGCCATCCTAACCTGCAAAAAACCTCTGTTTTCCCGGACGGTTGTGTTGCTTTGTTAAAGCACTGCCAAGAAATGGTATCGCTGCTCTCCCTAAACACCTACTAACTTATTTATGTGCCTTTCCGCCTCCCTTGAGAGGAGGCCGTATTTCCAACCGAGCCCCGTGATGACCGCCCCTCTGTCCTGCTCCCATCACCCCCCTCCATCTTACACGG
>VZRU01014329.1:0-27794 GCA_013398155.1 Pedionomus torquatus
CCAGCTGGCTGCGTGGTGCACTGACAGCAATTTGTAGTTCTGGGAGTTCAGTACCGCATAGGGAGCAATTGTTGCCTTTCAAGATGCAGCTTTTTCCGTTTGAGACCATTAGGCTTTCCTATTAAGTCCAAACACTGGAGAAAAGGGGGAGAACAAATCCTACAGTGATGCAATTTACAGAGCATGAAGCTTTAGGATATTAAGATACGTTGAAAAAGGTTTTCACTTTGTTAGGCTCACTCATGTCCTCTGCTTTGACCTTGGCTTATGCTGATTAACATGACATTTCCTTGAGTGAGGTGAAAAAAAATGGAGTGAAGCATTAAGGACACATGATGAGGAAAATGTCTCTGGCATTGGGGAAGAAGGACAGCTCTGTATGTCACGTTGGAACACAGTACTTCAGAATACTTTATTCTTTAGAAGCATAAAAGTCTTTCAGCCTCCACTTACACTCACTTTGAAAGTATAATAAAAAGTTACACTTCAGTTTCTTGTCATACAGTGTCTTGCTTGGGTCCTGACACAAAACACCGTTTTAGAAATGGTGTTTTAAATCTAATGTGAAATGAAATATAATTCCTCGGGTTTATGAGTACAGGTTGTAAGATCATGACTGATAGTCTGACAGAAACGTCCTGGCAAGGAGGATTACAATGGATTTTAATAAGACTTTGGAATGTAAGGAAGGGACGTTTGATGTCTACGTATTTTGGTGTCTGCTTCTCCTTCAGAGCTAGTGCTGCTGCATTAGGAATACTGAATGAGTGCTACTATGGACATGACACTGTGCTGTTTTTATTGCTAGGTTGCCCTCTTGGAACAAGCCTCTGAAGAAAGCCCTGCCACAGAGTATAACCTCCTTGCAGCAATGGGATGAATCAAGAGAATGCACACACACACACAGAGTGTATTATTTGACGAGGGACAAGGGAAAGGCTGTGGTTATTGTCTACCTGGACTTTCAAAAAGCATTTGACACTGTTCCCCCTAGAATTCTCATGGAAAAACTGGCTGCTCTTTGTCTGGATGAGGATATGATCTGCTGGATCAAACACTCACTGGTTGGACAGTCCCAAAGACTGGTGGTCAGTGGAATTAAATCCAGCTGTCAGCTGGTCACAAGTGGTGTTCCTCAGGGCTCAGTGTTGCGAGCGCTTCTGTTAACCGTTTCTATTGATGGTCTTGATAAAGGCATAGAATGTATCGTCAGTAAGTTCACAGATAACACCAAGTTAAGTGGAAATGTTGATCTGCATGAGTATAGGGAGGCTCTACAGAAAGACTTAGATAGATTGGATCATTGGGCCATTGTTAATGGTATGAGCCATTGCCAAGGCCAAGTGCCAGGTCCTGCACTTGGGTGACAACAACCCCATGCATCACTACAGGGTTGGGGAAGCATGGCTGCAAAGCTGCCTGGCAGAAAAGAACCTGGGGATTCTGGTTGACAAGTGGCTGAATAGTTGCCAGTGTGCCCAAGTGGCCAAGAAAACCATTGGCATCCTGCCTTATATAAGAAATAATGTGACCAACAGAATTAAGGAGGTGATTGTCCCCCTGTACTCAGCACTGTTCAGGCCACACCTTGAATATTGTGTCCGGTTCTGGGCACCTAAATACCAGAGAGATATCGAGGTGCCAGAGCGAGTGCAGAGGAGGGAAATAAAGCTGGTGAAGGGTGTGGGGAATAAACCTTATGAAGAGCGATTGAAGGAGCTGGGATTGTTTAGTTTGAGGAAGAGGTGGTTGAGGGGAGACCTCATCACTCTCTACAATTACTTGAAAGGACATTGCAGAGAGGTTGGTGATGGTGATGATGAACATTATACACAGGTTGGTCCTGGTCTCTTCTCACAGGTAATTAGCGATAGAATAAGAGGGAATGGCTTCAAGTTGCAACAGGGTAGGTTTAGACTGGACATAAGGAAAAAAATTTTCACAGAAAGAGTGGTCAGGCACTGGAATAGGCTGCCCAGGGAGGCAGTTGAGTCACCATCCCTGGATGTGTTTAAGAGTCGTCTAGATGTGGTGTTGGGGGATATGGTGTAGGGGAGAACTTTGTAGAGTAGGGTAGATGGTTGGACTTGATGATCCCAAGGGTCTTTTCCAACCTGAATGATTCTATGATATTATGATTCTGTATTTCATAGTGTGTTTTGCCATAGTCTTCTCTCCTTTTTGCATCTGGTGGAAGGCTCTTTACCTCTGGATCATCGAATGCCATGCATGACAAGCCCTTAGGTGACATGGTAGTGAGAGCATTAGTTGTCCCTGCTGCCTCCCTGTCAGAATGACACTGTGGCAAAGAACAACTTGAAGCCTTTCTTGCTGGCAAATAACCCGGCCATCAGGGAGGGGATGCCTGATAATATAACTGTTAGACAGAGGAGATACCCTGGTCACCACCAGCAGCTCCTCTAAAAATCAACACAACTTTAATAATAATTATGCTGGAAATTCTTCTTTCTCCTTTCAGGTGGGTGGGATTGATTCATGATGAGGAGCTTGTGCTGCTAAACCCAGGCTATGCCTTTTGTTTTCTCCAGTAGGTGAAAGATGAGAAAGTTTCTTAGAACAGAGCTTAATATGTGGAGAAATGGAGAGCTCAGCTCACCCACTTCATAAAGAAACCTAGAAGGAAACTTTCCTTGTTAAAATTCCTCTTGTTAAAGAGCTGTGAAGTCATAAAATTTTACTGAACAATGGCTTTCCATACAAAAGGGCTCTTCAGTCAATAGTTCCTCTCTAAGCTGTTCCAAACCACCCTGGCTTCAATAAGCTCAGATCCTCAAACAATCAGTGCAGGAAATAGTGTGACTTCGATAGGTTTAGCAGCTGTTCAATGTGGTCTGTTGTGGGTCTGTCTATCTGCGTGCAATTTTGTCATGTTTTTCACAGACTTCCACTATTGTGTCTATCAGATAGGATACAGAAGAGATCAGTTTTTAAAACATCTTATGTGGAGAGGCATTGCCTATATCTTTTCCTTAATTATTTTTCTTGCGATGTAGACAGGATTCCCACTAATTAAGGCTGTAAATGGCTTTGCAGTAGAGTGGCAATTTGAAAGAGGACTGTCTGAACTTCCTGAAGCAGACAAGTGGCTTGCAGTCCCATATAATTATTAATGGCAGTATTCTTATTTATCTAATAAACACCATGATGAATTAAAAAAATATAACCAAACATTTTCTATAGGAGTTGAAGTTCTTGTGTTTGTTTCAACAGAAAAGAAAAAGAATATAAGCACTTGTAGCATCAGTCCTGTTCTCCTATATCTGAGGGTCAGTATGGTAGAAATACGGTGAAGATTAAATATGTTTCCATTTCATACAGTTTAAGCTCACCAGTTGCTTTGCATTCCCAGATTAACAGGGCACGTGTGGTGGACTGTGGACCAAACATTCCTGTTGTTTCTTGCTGAGACTGCAATCAGAGGTTCATCAGGACATGGCTGCACACGCTTTCATTGCTACTGCTGTTCTCTGTCAGGATGTATTCCTGAAAACAGATTTCAGAATTCACTAAAAAGCAGCACCTTCTTATAGTCTGCCTGTAGGATCAGTTGGGTTTTCAGTCACAGGCAAACCTGGAAGTTGGAAAACCGTTGCTGAAGAGAATCGACAAAACATTTTTTTAACCCCAAAATGCACGGTTTCATTCAGAGGTTTTTCTCTCTCATAAAATAAAGCTGGAAAAATTTCTAAACAGAATGTCATTTCAAATTGCCAAAGCAAACTTACTGAATTTTGATTGAGGATGCCTAAAAGGATTCTTGCTTTTCTCTGCGTGGCTAAAACAACTTGATGAGTTCAATGTGAATTCCAGCTTACTTGTTACAAAAAATAACTTCACTGAAAATGTGGGTCATCTCCTCTCTCTAACTGCACTAATTTCTAGATTTATTTATTTAAATAGATTTTAAGGTCATGGGAGACTTTTATCATTTATTTTGACCTTCTGTGTAACTGAAGCAGTATAATTCCCTGGAAAAAATCCTGTATCACTTACAATACTTGCTCATTTGGAGAATTTTCATATGCGTAGTAATTGTGCTAAGAATTTTAGTGGTCCTAATGATGACCAGTCCCTGCCAAAATCCAGTATGCTGACATCAATATGTGTGGCAGGTCTTAGCGAAAAACAGCTGCTTGCTCTTCTGGCAGGTAGCATGGTTGGATTGACCGTATCTCTGATTGCAAGAGCCTGAATTTGATAATACCATAAATCCATAATAGAGCTGCTGGTAATACAGCACTGCAGTAATCTTAGGTAGTTCAGAGTTAGTGTAACCAAATTTCAGATTACCCAGATGTTAGACGTACCCCTGGTTCTAAAACTGTCAAGATATTTGACTTTATTTGAGATTGCGACTTTTGGGCTGTGCCAGAGCTACTTGGACAATATTTATCTACAATCCACATAGATTTTAGCACACTTTCTACCACATCAAAATCTTCAGAATGGGAGCTGACAGGTCATTTTTACAATCATATATCTGTATGCTTGAGTGGCAGTTTGCATATTAATATGATGTTGCTTCATTTTGTGCTAAATACTTTAGGATTAAGGAATAAAGGGTGTTCTTACTACTTGGGAGAGCTGTTCATCCTCTATGTCTGTATTTGCTCTGCTGTTTTTCAGTCAGATTTTCCACGCTAGCTCCAAAACAAGTCATCTTGATTTAGCTATTTTGGGTTGCATGTAGACCACTGTCTACAAAAATCCTCTGGAAGATTTGCACCAAGAAGCATGCAGAGATATTTTGGAGACAAACGTTTGTTCTGAAAACAAAACCCTGTCACTCCTTGATAGTGTGGGCAGAAGGCAACAGCTTGTTTGAAATGCAAACTGATTTCAAGTCTTGTTTACCCATCCTCCTTTAGGACAGGTTTTGATAAGGGCTTCATGCTCTTGGCACAAAGGAAACGTGTCAGTTGTGGTACTAACTTAGAGGTTTGTTATGCACTTGGAGCTTGTGAACATACAAGATTCCTACTACTTCTCATGTGATCACTCTGAAATGTACAAAATTTGTCAGTTAAAACATGTTCCTAAAAGGCAATTGTTCAGATTTAGTCATTACTTGACGAATAATACAAATGTCTTCTCCCTCAGATAGCGTGCATTACATATTTCTGTTTAAAAAATCTGGACTAACCTCTTTTTCTTTCTTCCCCAGGGAAAGGATTGTTGCTCAAATTAAAATTAAACCAGGGAATGATTGCACTATGATTTATTATAGAGTTCTCAGCACAGGAAGGACATGGACCTGTTCAAAGGGGTCCAGAGGAGGGCACAAAGATGATCAGAGGGCTGAAGCACCTATGCTGTGAAGGCAGGCTGAGAGAGCTGGGGCTGTTCAGCCTGGAGAAGAGAAGGCTCCAGGCAGACCTTATAACAGCCTTCCAGTACCAAAAAGGGGCCTGCAGGAGAGATGGGGAGGCACTCCCTATCAGGGAGTGTGGTGATAAGACAAAGGATAATGATTTTATTAGTTATCTAGGTGCCCTGTGTCATAAGACAGGTAGCCATTGCTGTTGATCTCAACCTAAGCTGTGAACGGAAAAAGCATGGTGTTAGCCTGCAGTAATAACCATTTCGGGAATGTATTTTTAGTTAAAATGAAATAGCAAAAAAATAAGCAAGCTTATGTGACCCACAGCATGAGATATATCTGATTAAATTTATTTAGAGAACTGAGTCTCATATGCACATGAATGTTCTCTGACACTTTCTTTCATCATTGAAGAGAAAGGGAAAGTTCTGGGCCATGACCCCTCTCAGCTCATGGCAGGGGTCTAGGTAGGTCACAAGAATTCCTCCCCATTGTCTGCCGATGAAGCCTAGTCTAATAGCTCATCTCAACTAATGTCTAGGTGCAGAAGTATTAAATAAGCACACAGTAAATAGATAATAAATGTTGAAGTTTAAATTTTAGGCACCTGAACTTAGATGAAATTATTTTCATTCCCCATGACTCAGGAAATGAATCTCCCAAATGCTGCTGAAACTGAACTGCAGTGGGTACTTCATTCCCCGTACCCAAGTAGTTAAAAACTTCTCTAACACAGCTGCAGCATTGGTGTTTAGAAGATCCGGGACTACCTCTTTCACGGGTGCATCAGGCTTGTGACAGGAGCCAAAGGAAATGGCTTGCTCTTTCACAAGATTTTTGAATGCTCAGGGTTCAGGAGAACTGTATGGAGGAGCTCGTGCATTCCGTTAGGCATCCTTAATGAGAAACATCTCCTACCACTCTCAGAAATGCGGCATCTGGGGCACCTCTGCTGGTCTCAGCTGGCAGAAGGAGAAAATCAAGTAGGAAAGTCCAAGACGTTTAGGGCTTTGTAGGTCAAAGTCAACACCTTTGCTTCAATCTGGAAAAGCAGCAGGTGGGCAGCAGAGATCACAGAGCACCAGTGTCGCACATTGCCATGCTGAGGAGCTGTCAGCAGAAATCCAGCTCAAGGCTTGCTAGAAAAAACAACAGATAGCAAAAGGTTTGTTTTCCTTCATTTCAGCTGAGTTCTGAGGTTACTAGGCTTTACAGAATGACAAGGACAATGTACATTTTTATAGTCCAGCAGAGTTCAGAGCCCTGGTATGAAAGCAAAGCACTGCTTGGTCAGCTCCACACAGGCACAACAGTTCAAGGGTTCGTGTTTATTTCCCTCTCAGCTAAGTTGTTTTCCCAAGAATATCTTAGTTACTTTTTGCCATAAAACAAAAGGTCAGGTTTGATGTTGCTCCTAGAAATGTCCTTGTTGTTCTGTTTGTTTATATAACCCCCTTCTCTCTCCATCTGATGGAGAATGAGCTCTGCTGCTTAATGCCAGCTGCACACAGGATGGTGAGAAGAATGACAGCCCCCAAAAGGGGGCCAAGGGAGGGAGACACAGAAGGGTGAAGGAAATAAAGGGCAAATCAGCAGAGTTTTGCCTCTGGCCATTTGCAAACAGCTTGTGAGATCCTCACATCACACACATTGCTATGTAGCCAGTGACGTTCCTGAACACACAAGCTGTCATTTCCTCAGGAGTCAGCAGCACTAAACCCTCTCAGGCGATGTGGGTGGGCGC
Organism: Pedionomus torquatus; assembly: GCA_013398155.1. Classification (NCBI taxonomy): domain Eukaryota; kingdom Metazoa; phylum Chordata; class Aves; order Charadriiformes; family Pedionomidae; genus Pedionomus; species Pedionomus torquatus. The sequence goes on from VZRU01014329.1 coordinate 7,086, forward strand.
TTTAGAAGACATACTGTCCCATCCCATTCAGGAACTGCCCTCTGTCACTGCTTTCCTGGCATGCTGGATGTTTGTTGTTTAAGTAAATAAACTGGCCGGTGTCTCAGGCTAGCTGTGAATGCTGTGCCCTCCCACCAACACCCTTTCCCGGCCACTCCAGGGAACAAGAGGGGAAAAAAAAAAAGAAAGAAAAAGAAAACAGCCAAAAGCAACAAGATGAAAAAGTTCACAGAGAACTCTGATGCCACCCACTAAGCCTCAGCCTACAAATAAGCAGTGACCAAATGGTGTCATTAGAGGCTGCAGCATCCTGTCAGCACCTGGCCTTCCAATGGGAAGTCCATGATGGAGGTGATTTCAAAACTATCTTTCTTGTCTTGTTCAGAAAGAAGATTCTCAGAAATGGCTGTCACAGGGTACTTTTGGTTTTCCTTGTTTCTTCCAAATGAACTTTTCACATCAAAAGTCAGTGGTCAGCTTGACCAAGACTGAAAGAATACTGTTTGAATCCATGTTATTAGACTGCCACCTTTTTGGACTAGTGGATGTACCTGGTGTAGAAGGGAGATGCAAGATCGTGAATCTGCACCTGTTTCATCAAGGGTACACAAACAAGATTGCAAACCAGTTTAATTTGTGTTTTACTGCACTCCCACTGCCCCTTTTTCCTATCTCAGTATTTAGCTACATCAGGGAAAACAGATGTCTGCTACAATAAAGACTCTCTCTAGAGTTAACTTTTTTCATACACTCCTGTTGGTAAATCCATGGGTATTCACATCACTCAAACATAGACACCTCATAAACTAAACCAGCTGGCTACCCACCTCTAACTCCATAGGTAGCCAGCAAGAAAAAACTAAGGCAAATTGGAATAATTCAGTAACTGCTTTTTGAAAACACCATCCACATGATTTTCCCTATTCCTCTCTTGTCATTTCCCTGTTTCTACTGCCTTTACTGGACACCTGGGAAAGCTAGCTGGATCTACAAAATGCCAGTGATTTAATAAATTAAATTACTTTTTTGCACATTAATCTGTATGTCTATTGGCTAGCTGGAAAGAGAGTTTCTTGCTGAAACACTGCTTCTGGAGAAATCCCTTGAGTATTCATTGTGCAGATAAAGTTAATTGAAGGAAAACTACTGTACGGTGACAGATCACAAGGATTTGCTCTATTGGTTTTGCTTCCCTCCCCAAACATGTTTGCCTGTTTTGAGAGTGGACTGATGAACCTCAACCACAATAGGAGATAAGGCGTAGATGAACTCTGTCACTGGATGCATCCTGCAGATGGAGGATGGCTAAAGTGAACGTGTTTGTAGGGTACCTAGCAAAACTGGTGTCAGAAGTGCTGGATTCAGTGAAGATGTCATAAATCATGAGTTAGCCACAGTGAGCTGTGGTTGACAGTTCATTAATTTCCCTAGTCTCTCAGTTCATAAGCAACCTCAAAAAGACACTTCTTAGAGTTACCAGCACATCTCAATTATACAAGCAGAGCAACAAGGCTAAGACCACAGGTTGGGAGGTCTCAGCAGTGAGCATAAACATGTTACTGGGAATCTCTGCTAGGAACCCTAGACCCATGTAAATCATGCTCTCTCTCATCATAGCACTTGAGGCAAATTTTTAGGTCTGCTTCTCCTGAATTCAGCTGTGTTTGCTACAATGAAACTGCATCAAATCAAGCTCCTTCTGAAACTCATACAAAAAGCAAAAAGAAATCCCAAACTCTGAAAATCTAACCCTTAGGAGTAAGGCCCATTTATATTCTTCCATTCAACTTCTTTACTTTCCCACAATCATCAATGGGAGATCTTGTCACCACAGAGTTGTTTTTCACTGCTACAAATAGGCTATACAAAAGAAAATTAGTTTAACATCAAATTTAGGACAAACTCTGGATAAGCACAGAAAGTGAAAATGGAGTCACAAGTGCTTGATAGCAGCATATTTAGTAGCTCATCAGGGCCTGCTTTGAAATTCTCAGCATCCTAACTGTATCTTTCATTACGAAACACCCTGGATTTGCCAAAGACCCCAGCAAATTTTAGGAAAGCTTGGAAATCACAGGAAAGAAAGGTCTATCGCTCTCAGGGATAAATGATATGGTTTAGTAAGATCACATTTCTCCTTCCTCCTTCTCTTCAAATCAGGCAAAGTTTAAGATTTCAGTTGGACTCATTCTGATGGAAACAAAAAATCAAAGCAAAAATTGATCCACACACACAAAAAGTTTTCATTTAATAGTACAGCCTCTAATAAAAGGCACAAACAAAAAGTAGCTCTCAGATTCTCTCATGCAGAAAACATCCTCAGGTGGTAGGTTAAGCCACCACTGGCATAATTAAAGGAGTGTAAATAAGTGAAAGGATACCAAATAATATGGCCAAAAGCACTTTAAAGTCCTTTGGAATCATAATGGTTATGGAAGTAAGTAAGACTTCCACAGCTGTGATTACAAATAATTGTGTTCAACATCCCTCATGATGCAATCAGCAACAACTTCATTTAGTTTCAAGGCAGTCGCTATTCTTCTTTTTAATAAATCATCCATATATGTCATGGACTAAACTCTGAAGGCTCAGTGTCTTTAGCAAGAGACCACATGTACATAGATGTGCCCATAAGAGATTAAGCAAAATATCATTTCAGTTTAAAAATGTTGTGTTTTGCAGCCAGTTTTTGCTCAGTATTTTGCACTAAGCTTCAGCTGACAGTCTGCCTGGGAGTGGCAGGGTACAACTGGTCAGTCATCTGCCCATTTCTTAGTTCCTTCATAGTGGGGACACACTGCTGTTCCCAGTGGCCAGGTCCTTACTATGGAAACAGGGAGCGTGTCTGGTCCAAGTCCTGTCCTTGTCCAAGTTCCTATCTTGATGGCACTGGGGACTTCCTCTCTTCATCAAGCACCAAAATATCTCTTCTCTTCTCCATCTGATTTGAAAACCCAGCGGGAGGCAGAAGCCCTTGTCCATTCACAGAGGCCAGATCCTGTGGCATTTCCCAGCTTGTCCTAGCTTTAAGGTGCAGTCAGAGTCATAGAGTGACCTAGCTGGACTTCAGTGTCTTCTTTTAGTGGTGGGCAGAACAGTAGCTCTGGAGCCAGGCTTTCCAGCCTGCTGCTGTGTGAGCTCTGGCTTTGGCTGTGAACACCCCAGAGCAGTCTAAGTCCCACAACTCACTATATAGCCCTCTTCACAGCCAAACTGGACATGAATGAATTTACAAACACAGCAGTGCTTGCCATATCAAATATTTGTCATCTTTGTCCCTACTTGAGCCACAAATTTCTTTCTTTCTTTTTTTTTTTTTTTTTTGGTTGTTGCTGTTGTTTTGGGTTTTTTTTTCTCTTTTTATTCAAGTAAGCATAGAGGTTTTTTTACCAGGTTTAGCTTTGCTTTTTTGGAGATTGACTTTACAATGGAAATGTATTTATCGTGCTTCTCACAGATTGAAGTCCAATGTGCTGTGTATATTCCTTGGCCTTGCAAGCACGGGCTGGTATCAGAGCACCAGGCAGAAAGCCTGTTCTGTGTGTTATCACTGAACTAATTTGATACAGATTGAATTAGAAACACAGAGCCTTTTCAGTTCTGTGTTCACACAGACATTTTATGGGGCAGAGTTGCAACTGAAAGCTGTAGTGATGATGTTGAATACTAATGAGATAATATGTAATTTAATACCAGATGAAATTTGGAGCTGTTATTCACAGGAATTATACATTTTAATTCAGCTAAACCTCGAGTTTTACTGACAATGTAACTATGCTATTTAAATTCTTGTACAATTTCTGGTGAAAAAGCAGAGCTAAAGTATGCTTACTATAAGAACTATAATAATATTCCAGACTGTGAATTGTCTTTTTGTGATTTACACCATGCATGCAGAGGAGGTTGGAGTGGTAATTAACTGTGCTTAAATTGTCGCTTGCACACACAAAAAGAATATCTCTCCTATTTCCCTCATATCCACGAAACAAAGTTTTATAGAAAAACAAGAAAGTTTTTCTCTAAAAAAAAAACAAACACCAAGAACAGAAAGTATGCCTCTGAATCCATTTAAATTTAATTAACACTACACTAGTTACAAATGCAAACAGGTTCCCAAGCGTGCTGTTTGGCTGCCCCTCACTCTGTGGATTCAAGTTTGACTCCTTGCTTTGTTCTAACAGAACAAAGAGAGTAAAGAACAATGTGACCCTGACCCTTCTTTACCCCTTCACACACAAATGATCCCTTTTAATATTCAGACAAGCTGTGACATGAAGAGGTCCCAAGAGAACAAACACCTGCCATTTCTCTGGACAGCATTTTGACCAGACATTGCCCATCTCGTTTTTAAACAACTTCAACATTCCTGTGGCTGTTTTGTAAAGAAGATGGCAACACTTGTGTTCTCAGAACATAGCCTGTATTTCAATACAGAAGCACGCAATACCGACCCCCTTCCCACTGTACCACATAAACATGCTCCACCTGCAACCTCACAGCAGTTTTCTTGCCTGGAGGGCCAACTAGATAGCCTTGGAGGCAGGCATAGTCTAAGAACCCAGCTGCAAACTTTCCTCAAACATGTGTGCATAAATGCATTTGGATTGGGATAGGAATTCACAGACTCTCCACATATCTTTCCCCCTTTAGAGTAAGCCCAGAGTCAGCAGAGCAGGAAGGGCTTAGGAAGGTACAGGGACTGTCTAGACTGAAGGCCCCTTTTTATTCCTTTGATGTACATACGTGCATTAATGAGAATACAAGGGACATCACTGGAGCTCTCTGCAGACGCATGTGGGCAGTGCAGGGGAATGATCCTTGTGCCCTCTGCACAAAGTGCAGCAGTCTGGTTTCTGTGTTTGCTCTGGTAGCACTGGGAGCTGGGCTCTGACGATGCTGGCATAAGGCTGATGGAATTTGTTGTTGGGTGATTAGGTGATACTCTTCCCCTCTCAAAGCCCTAGTCCTTTCCTGTCCAGTTGTACTGAGTAAAGGATATTTTTACTGGGGTTACTTCTGAAAAGTAAGAGAAGCCTGGTAAGACCTAAATATTACACGGAATTATATTGCTGCTGACTGACGTTTGCCAAACCTGTTCTTGAAACCCTTAAGCACTGGAAATTCCGACTCACCCCAAACAATCCATACCAGTGCTTGACCAGTCCGATCACTCAAAATGTTTTCTTACATAAACATTAATGTCTCTTGCTAGGGTTTGTACTCAGTCGTGTCCTGTCTGCCATGGACACTAAGGACAGTTTATTTGGAAGAAAGGTGCCACACTGGCTGGAAACCTTGCCCTGATAGATGGTATAGCACTGTATCTGCTGTGTAACTGTTGCACCCAGTGATCACCAAGCTATTTTTTCACCAGTCTGGAGTTAAGAGTAAGACTTGGGTTTATGTTCAGACTCTCTTCCTAAAAAGGAGCTGTGCTGCTATGTCTTTTACTGAGAGAAGGCATGTAAAACAGGGTCAAAGACAAAAGGAAGAAAGGAAAGCCTAAATCAGACAGCAGCAGGCTTTGAGTTTGATGTGGTCTGAACAGGATGGTTTCCTCCACAGTTCTCATCCATCTGATGGAAAGCAATGGTCCAGGCTGAGCAGAGCCGGTCAACAGAGGTTGCTGCTTACTCTGGGAAACAGAGGGGACTAGGCAGTGACCTATCACTGAGACTTTTCATTCAGTCTCAGTGCTGGATTTTGACTAACAGTTTTGAGAACATTCCCAGCCCTTGCCAAGGAGCAACAGGAAAAATAAAAACAAACCAAAGTGCTTATGTCAAAGCAGTTTTTGATGTCTCATATTCTATCAAAGACTCAGGCTACAAGAAATATAGGCCACCTCCTCAAAAGAATCCAGGAGTCTAATTCCCACAGGAATTGGTCCTGTCCATGAAATCAATGGGAGTTTGGCGCTATGCACTTCTGAGTAGCTGAGCACTAATTTATGTTCTTCCCAGTCACAATCTGTGAGAAAGTCTTCATTTTGTTTTCCTACTTGAAACAATGAATTTTTGACATTTTTGCCCTTTGCTTTGGTTGCCAGCAAGGGATACAGACTTTTCCAGGTTAAGTGATGCGACAACAACAATGCGATTCATCACATTGCATAAGCTGAGTCAGAGCTTTTCAAGTCAACAAATGAACATCTACACACAGCTCACTGGTTGCCCTCACATCAGACGTGAGCTCTCACCCACAATGCTGTAACACTGAAAAAGACAGTTGTTCTGGTTTAAAGTGACATCCTCATCATTTTTCCCACGATGAATGATCAAGTTCCTGGCATCCCATAGATTGGCTGGTGCTCAATATTGTCACAAGCCATTCAGCCACGTCCAAGAGCAGAGGTGATCAAATATCCCCCCAAGCTCTGCACCTGCAACTGCATAGGAAGTACATGGGCAAGACTCTTTTCTCAGGGGTGCAAGTGACTGCTTTTGACCAACTCACTGCCTTGCAGGCACCCACAGTGAAATATTTTGTGATGTTTGACATGGATGTTGCACATGGCATATCTCTACATCTCCAGTGAGGGTGAGTGTCTCTCTGACAAAGGGGTTCCTGCAGAGAACAGTCACAATCACAAATCAAAATGTGATTTGTTGCACCACTCAGGTCATGATGAATGCACCATTAAATAGTTTATCCATTCAAAACAATGGTAGAAGTTCGGCTAGTCTTTATTCCAGTTCTGTTTGTGCTTCATATTTTCTGCTTCCAGGGAAATTGGAAACCACACAGAAGAATGCTTATAGTTCAGTCAAGTTCCCTAAGCCTCAGCACAGATATCAGTAACATTAAAGAGTTTTAAAGCTCTGTCCTATATTAAAGTTTTTGTGTAATTCATAGGCCCATATTAATGAGAGTTACTAGAACTTTTCACTTGACAGATAGAGAGTTGAGAGGAGGAAAAAAAAGGGTGGCCCTGGTGGTTGTGTCTTCAAGAGCTGAATCTCAGAAGAGATTGAGCAGGTGTGTGCATCTCCAGCTGTGCAGAGATATGCAGAAAACCAGCTCCCTAGCTGGCTTCTGATATGTTCCTTGACTTCCAAATGTCAAAAAGTGAAGTATGCAGCTAAAGTAGTTATGATGGAGGCTACATTAGAATTTGAGTGCCTGGTTCTCATTCTTAGTCAAAAAAGATTTGGATTAAGACTTTCTGAGGTTTGAACACTGGTTGAGACCTGACAGTCTTACTCTCTTTGAAGAGAGATGGTGCCACAAGCATTAAAAGGCAGACAGCAAGGAGCCTGGGACTGAAAAGGCATCACAGATACTGATGGCCTGATTTTCAGGTGTCTCCTAAAATATGGCCGAGCGACATCTGATTTTCTTGGGGATAAAAGATCCTGGGTGGGGGTAAGAGCAATATATACATTCCATCAGAAATTTAAAACATGTAAACAGACAGACAGAAATTGTCAGAGGGATGTGAGAAACTTGTAAATTAACAACAAATGGAGGCAGAGGAAGTCCAGAGCAAATACACCGATGTTTTTCACAACCATAGAGGAGTTTAATCCACTGGTTTAAGAAACATATGGTACACTAAACATTAGATGGGTAACAGGCGGAGAAGTACTTGGCAGTGGCCCATGAATATATAAACACAAGGCATTTGTTTCATTGTGTTTCTTTTTCTTTAAATATTTACTTTCTGTGTTTTTCAAGTATACAGTTTTTTATCCTATAGGCATAACAAGCTACCTTTCCACAAGAGGCTCTTCATTGGGATTTAGTCTATTTCCTGATGGAAAAATAGCCATGTACGATTCCCCACCTCCCCCCCAACCCCCACAATCCCAGTCCCCTGTGCCCTACCACTGTGTTTGATAGTCTTTTTGGCAAAGATTGTAAAGAATAAAGACTGAATGGGTTTGCAAAACAGCAGCTGCTTGCTCCTCCCCTTTTGCATTGGCTGGTACACTTAAACTCCATGGCTGCATGGAGTGGGAAAGTAGGTATGTGTCCTTTTCTCACTTCACTGTAATACCATTCTGTACGTCTTGGAGGCAGTTTGGATGGTGCTCTGCCCTGTGAAACTTCATGGCATGTAACAGAACTGAGAAATTGGAAAAGCTGCCTTCACTAGCTTATTAATTTCCAGCATTGACGTACACTGTAATTTTTAAGTCCTGCTCTGTGGATTTTCAGTGCCATACAGCAAGACTGGATTGATGTCCTCTCCTATGGGGACAGGCTAAGGGAGCTGGGGCTGTTCAGCCTGGAGAAGAGAAGGCTCCGGGGTGACCTTATTGCAGCCTTCCAGTATCTGAAGGGAGCCTACAGGAGAGCAGGAGAGGGACTCTTTGTCAGGAAGCCTAGTGACAAAACAAGGAGTAATGGTTTTAAACTGGAAGAGGGCAGATTTAGATTTAATATTAGGAAGAAATTCTTTCCCGTGAGGGTGGTGAGGCACAGGAACAGGTTGGCCAGAGAAGTTGTGGATGCCCCATCCCTGGAAGTGTTCAAGGCCAGGCTGGATGGGGCTTTGAACAATCTGGTCTAGTGGGAGGTGTCCTTGCCCATGGCAGGGAGTTGGAACTCGATGATCTTTAAGGTCCCTTCCAACTCTAGCCATTCTATGTCGACATGTTTGCAGGGACATCGTTCATGGTTCTGGACGTATCACGGGATTTGAAGGCCACATGGGGGGATTATAAGAGGTGGAATGCTACCTAGAAGATCAGGAATCCACACAGGGTCCTCCTTTGTAGTCCTGAGCTTCCACAGCTTCTCTTATGCCTTCACTTTCCTGAAATGCTTTATGCTGGGAGGAATCCACAATTTGATGTTTGAGGACCGCCCTTAACATGTGACTTCAAACAGAAATCTCAAGCAACCATAAGAACATTTACTTACGCCATGAATATCTGTGAACATAACGGACAATTTAATGACATTTCTAACAACTTCTTCATGTAACAGAGGTAAATCTGGGGCAAGAGCCAAATCCCAACACCTGGGAGTGGGGACAAGAAGAACATCTATTTTTTCTATCAAGTTATTCCCTACATATCAGCAAATCTTAGACTAGCATGTTCTTCCACAGGGCTAGTTGATGTGTTTCAGTGCCACAAAAGCTTCCTTTGTATATGTATTTTCTTTTGGTTTTTTTTTTTACTTTTATGGAGGTTCAAACAACACTTAACAAATGTTGATATTTCTCAGTTATTTGAGCAATAAAACACTGCTTTTGCTGAGACTGGAATGTAAATGAATGACAAATAGTAGAAGTGGAATAGACAGTAGAAGGACATTTGTTAATATTTATCCCAACATTCTTCATCTATCTCACATCTTGCAGAGGGGAAAATAGTTAAAAGAAAGGACTGCAGAACATATTTAACTCCACAGGGGGGGATTTCTTCCTCCCTGTTCCTCATTTCATCTGCATCTCATAAAAGTTGCAAGATAATCTAGTCCTTTCTTCTATTACGTTTATGGACAATTGCAGAAGGCATAACAAAAGCAGTTTAGCTGATGGAAAGCTAAACACTGCGATGTCTGGAGACAGACAGAAGCAGGAGGAAAAGTTCTCAGCAGCACCCATGAAACCTCACTTAGTAACCCTTCAACTGCTCATTTCATTTTTTGATTCATCCTCCATTTAGATCCTTTTCTGATTTTGTTTTCCATAACAAAAAATGTCCTTGGCAGGAAGAATATAATGCCACGGTAACATTTTACTTTTAAAATTGTGTTTAGGGTAATAAAATATTCTGATATCAAGTATTTTTTTAAATAAAAAAAATGAAAAAAGAAAAGCAGGTATGCCTCTATTATTTACATATAGCTATTATCTTGCTTCTCATGGGGATATCTACCATATTAGAAATTTTAGGCATCCTGTCAGAATACGTCTCATTTTAGCTTTAACTTCTGTGTCTNACGTGTGTCTTCCATTAAAACTTCAAAGGAGAATGAGTTAGGGCAATTTCTAGATTAAACCATCTCAAGTACTTTTTCCCTGAGGTTCAGAGAGCAGTATTACCTAGCGGTAGCAGGAAGCAGCATGCTGGCTCCATTTTCACCAGACCACTTGTCCGTTCTATGTAATGCTCAGAGCACAGATGTGTGAAGATGAGGTCAGGCCTCCCAAAGACACTAGGAGAAAGGTTAGAGCCATGAAAGAGACCTTGAGTGTTTGGGATCTTAGCAAACAGCAAAACTGCTGCTTGATTCAGATACCTACGAGTCTACCAAGTAATAAGAGACATGATAAACTGCCTGCTTTGTGCCAGCCCTTCCTTGTGAGATGTCGTGCTACTGTAACCTCCAGCTGGCAGAATCTGTCAGCACCCTAAAAAGACAGACACCCCAATAGTGTGGCAGGGCACACCGAATGCCAAAGGCATAAGCAACTCTCTCTCATCTCCCACAGTCACACCTTCAGAGCAAGATGAAGGTGTTCTGGTTGCTGATGTGGGTTATTGTGTGACCACCCAAATTCACAGGGTGATCATTTACTAAAACACTTGTTCATAATAGAAAATCCCCTTGTTCTGTAGTTGTTGTTGGAGAAATATGAAGTTTAGCATTTCAGTCTCTACATGCACCATACTTTGCCTTGCTGCCAAATGGCTTTTTTTTTTTTTCTTTCATGATACAGTGCTCACACAAATGACACAAGATTAGTAACCTGATAAAATGCACAGTATATCATAGCGTTGGAGAAAAAAAAAAAGTTAAAATTTAGCTGTCACTTAGGAAGGACAGTAACTAAATAATTCTAAATGCTTTTCTTAAAAAAGTTTGACCTCTAATTACAGTTTATTTTGAGCTACACACTGAGTATACATTAAAACATCTCTACAGGACTAATTGAATCATTATTTCTATGTCTATGGAAGTTGGAACTGTAAATCCAAGCCAAAGCTTAGCTTTATTTTGTGTGCAAATGATGCAACTTTTAGTGTAAATTAAATGCTATTTTTTATTTTGATTGTTGCTGAAATGTATTTGGAGCATATGTAGGGAGCCTACTGCAACCTAAATATAAACCCTATAGAGAGTGAAAAGAAGGATTGAAGAATGTGCCAATAGTCATAAGAAGACTAATCACTGTCAGAAGGATCAGGAATAACAGAAAAGTTTACGGAACCAGCCTCATCTGCTTTTTCCCGTAATAAATTGAGTCAGTCTCCCAGGCTGCCATACACTTCTTCCATCTTCCTCCATGGGAATTTGTCTCTGGGAAAGGATTTTTCTTAAATCAAGTTATAAAAGCCATCAAGAAAATAATTTCACTCTTAGCCGTTATTGACAGGCAGTTGCTTTCTGAGGGTTGCTCATGCAGCATTTGTATATGCTGTTTGCATGCTAGTGTGGCCAAACCATCTGCATTGTGATAGGGGCAGCTTGTGAATGTCAAGCTAATTAGCCAAGGCTAATGTCTGGTTTCCTGTAGAGAGCTTTTGTGGAGTAATTACCTTCCTCGAGGTCCTATGGCTGTAATTACAGGTCTTTAACTAATCGAGATAAACAGCCTTTGAATTCTTGCAGTGAGTCAGCCAATCACTCTAATGGACTTTTATCTTAACCTATAACAATGTCATGTATTATGACAGGTGATAGAAATGCTTTTTATTTGTGTGGGATCTAAACAATAACAGCTTTCACTAAAGCTATATAAATTATTGAATTCTATTAATGTTAGGTTTAAGAGCAAAGTCATTGTCATGTGCTTTTCAGGCTAGACATTGATATTTGAGTAAATCAGAAAGTAAGTACTTTCACAGAAGTAGATGACACATAAGTAAGAGCACGAAGAGACTATTCTCATCCTAATTCCTCACTCTTTGTCTGATTTTATTCTTTTCTTTTAATAGCAGCACTGAGCTGTTCTTTGAAGCTTACTATGGAGACCATTTTAAAATAATAACCTTCCAAACAGCCTGTTTCCCTTGCTTGTGTGTTTTCCTTCCTCTGTGCCCTCTTTGCGCCTCACACCTCTCTTTGAGGCTCAGATATTTTGGGCTACTATGGGAATGTTGGCAAATGCTTCTCCACATAACTTCATTATTTCCAAGGTTGATTCTCAGTAGAATTTCCTCTTCAGGAACTTTTACTTGACTTAGCCCCTCTCTGTCTGCACGTGGGTGAATAAAAACTCTAATTTAATAAACCTCTTTTATTTAGAAAAGAAAAAAGAACACACACACAAACAAAACAAAACCAACTACAAAAGAAGACACCCCAACACCCTATGGCTAATATACTATGGGTTTGCTGTAAAGAAAATGAAACTGAGTGTGTAAGGAAATTAATGGAGGCTTGACCTCCATTAACTTCACAAGGCTTCAGCTCACCTTCAGAGTACATAATAAACTCATGTAACATATCTTCTTTCTTTAACTAATAGCTGTATTACTAAATTACTAGAAACACATAAGTTTAGTTTGGATTCACAGATCAAACAGATCAAAACCAATATTTGAGAACAGCATTCAGGGCAATTCGATATATTAGCTAACTGCTCAACAAGAAAGAAAAGAATATCCGTCCATAGTACTGCTAGCACTTAATTGATTTTTTTTTTTTTTTTAATCTATTGAATTAGATAGTTTGGTTTGGTTTTTTTGTTTGTTTGTTTGGTTTTGGTTTTTTGTTTTGGTTTGGTTTTTTTGTTTTGTTTTGGTTTTGTTTTTGTTTGTTGTTTTTGTTTTGAGGGTGGGTGCTTTGGGATTGTTTTGGGGTTTGTTTTTGTTTTTCCCCAAATAAACTAGGAGTATAATATAATTAAACTTCACTGTAAATTAGCAAGTAACTAAAGTATAGCATGATGAACTCTAAAATGGTAACTTAAGACCAGACCATATTGACTGTCAGAAAGGAATATGTAACACATAAGGAACTAGTTTAGCAGAAATTTGGTAGTCATGTATGTAAAGTGACAAGAAACAACACTTCAGTTTTATTAATTTTACATACATGACACTCAGTATGAACCTTCTCTTCTCTCTTTTTGCAACCCGTGTCTCACAGTGGGTCCATTTGTAATCATGCAGTGCTAACTCTGTGCCACCTCCCAAATGTAATGAGACCAGTAAGGATTAGTAAGGGATAAATGAGCTCACCTACCTACATGTTAACAACCCTTTTCCAAAGTCAGAACAAAAATTTGGTTTTTCATCTCCATATTTGTATATATATGTTCTTGCATGTATTTAATATAAATGTGCATATATGTCTATTTTTTCATTCAACCTCTGTCATGGGATTATCCATTTATGGAAACCTATGGAAAGACTGCAGAGCCCAGTCCAAATACATCAAGCAATACAGAAGTTACTATTTGCCATTCTGGCATCAAAAGCACTCCCTCCAAAATGACTCTGTGAGGTCAAAGAGTATATGAAGCAATACCAGAAGATGTCCTTGCACTGTTGAGGTATTTTGCGCCAGATTTTATCTGGCTAACTACAGACTGCCTATGAGCTAGTCACTGCAGAGTCTTTTAGTAGTCATTAAGTATCAAGTCAATATACAGTGTGAAGTAGGGAATGATTTATTCCTTTTTAAAGTAGGTGTTGAAATAGTCTGGTAATTCCCACAGAGGCCTGATTTCTTTCCATTATCCATAAAAGAACCATAGGGACAACGCTGTTAACATATATGGGGGCAGCGGTGGTGGAAAAGAGTAATTGCCTCCCTTTATCAGCCCTGTCCCTCCTGTATTTGCAACAACAAAGCATCCCCTATGAGCGCTTTTCATAGCTCCAGTGTTCAATAAGACACTGGGAACTTTTCTGCATTTACCCTTTGGCAGTACTTCCCCATTGCAGTACTCTGGCACAGTCATGCAGCCTCACGCTGGGGACATATTATATCCACATGACTTTAAAGCTCCCTAAAGTTGCCAGCACAGGCTCTGTGCCTTTCTAAATGCACATTGTTCTACAGCAGCCATCCTGTTCCAGCTTTTCGCAAGCTATGCAATCTGGTAACTCTTCTGCTATCTTTCGCCTTCCCACTCTGTATATGCTTTCAATCACTTAAAATGTATTGAAAACAAAAGTATTCAAGAAATTAAAATCAGAATGAGAACCTCAAGGTGAAGATGCAGAACCCAGTTGTAAATGAAACATCTATTTGCTGATATATCATTAAAGTAGTGTAATGATAAATAAGAGTTCTCATTTAAAGGATGATCCATGTGCGAGGGCAGACTGGAGGCACACGCAGAATGATCGAATCGAAGTAGACTGTAAAGTGCTAAAATGCTCCAGTGCTAGATGTGCAGGAGTTTGGGTCCCTGCGACAAGTTAGTTGGGACTTTTAAAGAGGCACGGATCCGAGGCAACTGGCAAAGCAGAGGGAAAAATATTGCAGCATCCATGCTAAAGGGCTTTATTGTGAAGATCTGCCAAGAGCAAGATTTTTGCATATGACAAATCTGACTCATCCATGGCAGACAATTTCTCTTGTCCTTCCGTGACAGGGGGTGAAGCACTGACCATGGTTAGTGCAATTGTAAAAGCAAAATTAATTCCAGCATTTTCCAGCATAAAGGCAAATTCCCAAAGTATCTCATCTGGAGGCAGGGACAAAGCTCATACAGGGACCGAATACAGTCTCTGATTTCTACCCATCTGCCTGCTGGCAAAACCAAGAGCCCCACCAAATGTGTAAGATCCACAAATATCACACAATATTTGGGGTTTCTTCTTTTGATCTGGTTATGCCAATTCCAGAGAAAAACCTGTGAGTCTATTGTTCTCCACAGAACCCTGGGAAAGCAATGAAGAAGCGTATTTCCATGGGCTGGGTGGGTAACTGTCCAGTGACTTCCTGTTATTAGTAGGAGGAGGGTAAAGTTGATTAGTCACAGCAACATATTAGCAGAGGGATGACCTGGAATTGATTCTTTACATCTGCTTTGACTTTCCCTAGGTCACTGGGAACCTAGCACCTTATCTCTTCTTCACTTCACACCTTCCAGTCTCCCAAAGGTGTAGGGAGACTTTTCCCACTTCTGGAAATTTTGGTGGAAGGTGTTGTATGTGCAGGTTTATTTATTAAAGAAAAAAAAAAGATGGTGATTAACTTTCTGGAAACAGAGGGAAGTACTTTTGTTTGACATTTGAAATAGGGGTCTGGGCAGCGCATTTATAGGCTGATACACACTTTTAGACATAGTTCACAGTAAAAGGAAACATTGGAAAAACATGTCTTTCTTATTTATGGATATCAATTTAAAAGGTGTGCATAGTTATTTGACCTTTCCATTTAGACAGCATATTTGAAACTGTCAAATTGAGTCACTTTTGTGTTTAGCTTTGTATTATATCAACAATGATCACAAGGCTGCTTTTTTTCAAGTCTGGGACTCTTTTAAGGCCATTTGAAGTTAAGAGTTTTTTTCTTCTCAGTGACAAGATCACTATATCACAAGCCTCTTCCTACAGATAAGCTAGTCCTTGTAGATGTTTTTGAGTAACCAGGATATTTTCGTGGATACAAGGCTAAAATTTTACTTTGACTATATGGTTTGAGTTTGTTTTATTTTTTTTTTAAAGCCACAGAACAAAAACATGTATTAACAGTCTAGGTGTGAAGCACGTATTTGTTGGTGGAAGTAGTAAATGACTGACTTAATGCTCAGTGCCTAGTGAACTGTAAACTTCTCAGAGTCTTTCCTGAATAACCCTAAGCGCTAAGACAATTTGCTTCGCTCCAAGGTAGTGAGTTGTGAAACTTGTACCTATTATCTTCCTGGAGTCAGTACTTATTTGGGGAGCTAACATTTAATTTGTGTATAGTCACACCTGCCAGAATGACCCTCTGAAACACACACCACCCCAGAACAGTGTGTTTGAAAGTCTTCCAGAGTTTGGCCAAGGACCTCATCAATCATGGGAATGACAGTGTGTTTGGATAAGAAAGCTGATGGGTGTGCTTGCCCCTTCTGGAGTTCCATTCCCTTCTCTCATCTTAAACCAAAGTCCTCGCAAACCCACCAGCTGTTGTTGAGGAGAGGGACCTGAAAAGTATTTTCCAACTGTTGTTTGAGAATGAGCGGCTAAAGATTTAAAAGGCACTGTCACTAATGAAAAACATGGACCATAGCTCTGTTTCTCTCACAATCAAAGAAAAGGAAAAAAACGCCATCTATTGAGAATGCTGCAATTAAAAACAAAAGCTGAAACAATAGCTCTGGGCAAATGTGGTGTTGTCACCGAACATCCTGCTTTGCAAGCAAGCCACAGTGAGTGGGACAAGAATGAGAGGTCCCAAATCAGACAACTGAGCAGAGGGTGCTGCTCAGGCTGGGGTAGCCCTAGCCTGCCTCCAGCGGGCAGGCTGGAACGAGAAGGAGGAGCAGCAGTGTTGACATGGAGAGCCTACTGTAACATTTTCACAGTAGCTTGCCATAGGGAAGTGGAAGGCAGCTTCCAAGAAGTATCTCACTCCCTGGGTGGGCCAGCCTAGCACCACACGTAACTTTATTGCATAGGGCTGCAAAGTTCAAAGGAAGCTCTGGGAAAGGCGAACTGTGGCTCACAGTGCTGAGGCCGATCTGCTGCACCACACATGGCTAAAGTACACACTATCAGCAATTAAGGGAAGGACCTCCCTGAAGCACAAATGGCAGTGGGGCTACCCTTCTATAAATATCCTGAGAAATAGCAGAGTTTCCCTTTCCAATTGCCTGAGTGACTCCACCTCCTTTGATAGCTTGCAAATGTTCCCCTGGTTTTAGTATTTACCACTGTTGTGTGTGCTGTAGATCAAAAACAAGTGCATGGGAAAAGGCAGCTAAGCACAATAGGCATGGCTTAAATTGCATGCAGTAGGAACTCTTTTGGGGCTGGGGTTGTGTCCCTTCCCCCTTTTCCATCCTTCTAATCACTTTCCTGTTTCAGTTATGTTCTGATTTTCTATACTCAGCCAGAGCCACCTAACACCAACTACAGCTCTCAGCCACAAGGAACTAAAACCATACCTATAAAGCTGTACAAGACAGTTTCAGCTTGGCCCTTGTTCTCCTGCTAGGGACAGCAAGGAAGGAGAACATAACAAGAACCTCCAAGAACTCAATACCACCCAAAAAGCTTATTGGCATTTAAGTGATCTTTGCAAGTGATCTTTACATATTCAATTCTGAGGTCTGGGTTTGGATGATGATAACCACAGTTCATAGGAGAATTTACCCTGCTGCCTTTCCACTAATAATTAGAAGATAGGGTTAGAAATCAGAAAGGAAAAAGAAAAAAAAAAAATCCTTCTTGTTGTTCATGTGTCTGGAAGTAGTTCTGCTGATGGGTGGAACCTACAAATAGCTATAGGAACTGGACTGTTGTGTGGGATACAGCACAAATACTTGCATTTCCTTACCAGTTGAGTACCAAAACTTAACATGGAAGAACCACTTCTAGAGTGAGAACCACTCATACAATCTATACTAATACAATCTTAAGAGTAGCCATCTACCTGAACAGAAAAGGAAGCCACTTAGTACTATTAGTGGCATTAATATCCTGTGATGTAGATTTAAAACATTTAAAAGCCTTGTGATGACTATGAGGAAATTTTTTTATTTTGGGAAATGGCTGGCTACTTCTCCAATTCTAGGTCAGGTTTAAATGAAGGTACTGTAGACCACTGCAGATCATACAGCCCGGAAAGGACTCAATTTGGATTCACATTGCAGGGAAAAGGAAGGAAGAGAAGACGCTTTTATGGAAAGATCCCATAAAATGTAATAGAGGCCTATCTGCATTATCATCTACTAACAGCGGGTTACATCTTTGTTACAGAATAGGAAGATTAATGTATTATGAAATTATATTAGCCGTTTCTATGTAACCATATCACATTGCTACAGAGCCAAGGTCCTACTTGGCTCAGCAGATCATTTCCATCATGGGGTATTAGGTGGAAGAGACCATCTGAGAGGTTGTTACTTAGATCAGAAACTCCTCCACAGATTTGGATCTCATCTGAAATCTGAGAGGTTTTTTTTATATATGAGGTTAAAATGCAAGTAAAATTTCTTCAAAATAACTTTACTACTGAAACTCTGGGGACAAGTAGTGGACAGTCACAAGGACAACTGTTATCAAGAGAGGTTTCCAGTATTAAAAACTTAAAAGAACAGCCCTTTCTTGCCTTCTGCTTGCCATGCAGAAGTCCTGCAAGAACAGAAAAGGTGATTTCAGGCTGACCACGAATCTACTCCCGAATCCAAGCTCCAATTTTGCATAAAATATTCTAGTCTTTCTATTCAGAGTCTGCCTATTTGGGCCCCACGTCTTCCACATGGTATGCATATGTGGTGGATTGTTAGGTAGAAGCAGTGATAAAAATAGACCCGTTAAATATCCCTTTCATTTGGTACATCCTACTGAACAATCACATCGACATATTAAAGTTATTACAGAAGATATTATATACTTGCACAATAAATACTACTTACACAAAGTATAAGTTAAATCACTCTTTGAGCAAGCTTACTAACCAAGTCAAAGCCCTTTCTCATCCCCACAAACTTCCTTTCATATTTAGCAGAATAAAAATAAATGGCAGATGCCAGAGATCTCTTCCTAGGAAAACAGTTCTCTTTGGCTCTGTTTTTGCCCTCATCTATAATACTTGGATGCACATTTTCAGACTCTGGCCATTGCCATACTTTATCTATGCCAGAATTATTAATGCTAATGCTGTAATTTAATCTGGGTTACATGGTTGCCAAAAAGTAATTTTTCAAGAACATTCAGAACACAGCTTTGATAATATGGACACGAACTGCCCAAATAGTCTACGTAGTTCACATAAATGTCAGGCTAGCATGTTAAGTCATTACAGGACTTCTATTCCTACTCCCATGTGCTTGTCGTCATATTAGAGCACACCTTTACATATACATTTCACTCATACGTTCAAGGTACAAATTCTTTTTTGTCCATTATATAAATTAAGTTGACTTTTAGGCAGGCTTATCAAAGTATAACTAGCTTCTGTGTAAAAATTCAAAATATGTTTTGCTGAACAAAGCTGAAGTAGAGACAAAAAATACCTTCAAATATGCAGGAGTCCTTCAAATTATACACCCTATTAGGCTGGTTGAACTAGATGTGATACTCTCAAAATCAAATTATATGTAAATATTTGTTGGATAAGGAACTTCACTTCATACTTAAAATAATGTTCCTCCAAAGCCTCCATGGCATTAGCTGCATTTAGGTTTTTATTTCTGGTATATTTCTACTTGACCCATGGCCTTGAAAGAAATAAAGGAACTGAAATTCTATAATCATTTCCCCCTGCTTTCGTATCACTTCAATACTTAAAAAAGATAGAGTTGATAAAAATATAGAGGCCTTCTATGATTTCCTGGAGACATACTTTACAGGCTTGATCATGATGTATTTTTCAGGTACTGTTATTCTTTCCCTTAATGACTCTGATTTTATCTTCATCCTGTTGTGGACTTTTATCGCTGAGGGTTGAAATATCAGTTGATCTCCTTTCAAGAATTACATGGTCTGTCTTTTTACGGACTGAACCTGATTATGACTTGTACCTTGTGAATGACCTTCTAACTTGGGAGCAGCATGTGGGAAGCAAATGGAATTAAAAGGGTTATCTTCAATTAATGTTAATAAAAGAAAATAAATTAGATGTACCAACTGCTACAGTCAACCCACTTTAACTGTAGATTTACCATCTAGCCTTTTTTTTTTTTTTGAGGAAGTCATTCTAGTGCAAAAATCTAATTTCCCTTTGAGCAAAGGTACAAGTTTATAGAGAAGATGTTAACCCAGCTATAAAACCTAGATGAAGAAGAATAAGAATCAAGATGCAGAAAACTTGTTTATTTGGTATTTGGGTATAGATGTTCTGTTACGACAGTGCTGATTTGACTGGTTTTCACCAGCATGAGTGAAAACAGATTGTATTCATTATCCAGAGAGGAAGAAATGGAAAAAAAAGACCTGTGTAGGGAACTTAATATTTTTAAAATTATTTTCACTCCTGCAATTTAAAATTTATTTAGAAATTCAGGAAGATTTTACCCTATTCCTATTATACCCATGAACCTCTTTTGTCTTTTTAAAAAATGTGTTATTTTCTTCATACTCTCCCAAGAGCAATTCAAAACACTTAATACCCTGGTCAAAGTACATTAACATTGGCATTTCACATGAATAACACAGACCACTGTGGAGGAGGATGCAGGTTTGATTTGAGGCAGGACACAGGAGTCATATGTCATTCAGTGCTGTTTAACATCTCTGTTGGAGACATGGACAGTGGGATAGACTGCACCCTTAGCACATTTGCCAATGACAACAAGCTTTGTGGCAGAGTTGACATGCTGGAGGGAAGGGATGCTTCTGGAAAGGCTTGAGAGGTGGGCCTGTGCGAAACCCATGAAGTTCAACCAAGGCAAGTGCAGGGTCCTATGCCTGGGACATGGCAATCCCAGGCACAGGTATAGCTTGGGTGGAGAATGGTTGGGGAGCAGCCCTTGAAGAGAAGGACTTTGGAGTGATGGTGGATGAAAAGCCCACTATGAGCCATCAGTGTGCACTGGTAGCCCAGAAAACCAACTGCATCCTGGGCTGCATCAAAAGAAGCGTGACCAGCAGGTTGCAGGCGGTGATTCTACCCCTCTACTTTGCTCTGGTGAGACCCCAATGGGAGTACCAGGTCTAGCTTTCAGTTCTTCAGCACGGGAAGGACATGGACCTGTTG